>JACEIK010001235.1:0-102876 GCA_018107945.1 Datura stramonium
GGTCAGTGATAATATCTACATGGACGCCATACAGATAATGTCTCCATATTTTCAAGCATGAACTACTGCTGCTAACTCCAGGTCGTGAGTGGGATAATTCTTTTCATGCTTCCTCAGCTGCCTCGAAGCATAAGTAATTACCTTACCGTGTTGCATCAGAACACACCCTAACCCAACACCTGAAGCATCACAATACACTGCATAACCTTCTGATCCTTTTGGCAGCGCTAGTACTAGCGCTGATCTCAATCTATTTTTCAGTTCTTGGAAACTTTGTTCACACGCTTTAGTCTAGTGAAATTTGGCTGCTTTCTGAGTTAACTTGGTCAAAGGTGCGGATAAGGTCGAAAACCCTTCTATAAATCTTCTGTAGTACCCAGCTAATCCCAGAAAACTACGTACCTTAGTGGGAGTTGTCGGTCTGTTCCATGCCTTTACTGCCTCAATCTTCTGCGAATCGACTTGAATACCGACATCTAACACAATATGGCCAAAAAAGGCTATAGAGTTCAGCTAGAACTCAAATTTAGAAAATTTTGTGTATAACTGGCGATCCCTGAGAATCTAAAGCACTGTCGCAAATGATCTCGATGTTCTTCTTCTTAACGAGAATATACCAAAATATCATCAATAAATACTATCACAAACAAGTCTAGATACGACTTGAAGATGTTGTTCATTAGATCCATAAACACTGTTGGAGCATTCGTCAGTCCGAAGGACATGACTAGGAATTCAAAGTGTCCATACCTGGTCCTGAAAGATGTTTTTGGAATATCTCTCTCTCAAGCCCGCACCTGGTGATACCCTAACCTCAAATCAATCTTATAAAAGTATCTCGCCCCTTGTAGCTGATCAAACAAGTCATCTATTTTGGGAAATGGGTATTTGTTCTTGATAGTGACTTTATTTAGCTGTCGGTAATGTATACACATGCGGAGGGATCCATCCTTCTTTCTTACAAACATAACTGGCGCACCCCATGGTGAAGTACACGGCCTGATGAAGCCCTTATCTAATAGATCTTTTAGTTGTTCCTTCAATTCTCTAAGCTCGGCAGGAGCCATTCGGTACATAGGGATGGATATAGGCTGAGTACCTAGTAATAGATCGATAGAAAAATCAATTTCCCATTCTGGGGAATACCAGGAAGTTCATCCGGGAATACATCTGGAAATTCATTTACTACTGGAATGGACTGAAGAGTCGAGGATTCTGCTTGAACATCCTGAACCGTGACAATATGATAGATGCAACCCTTTACTATCAACTTTCTCGCCCAAAGATAGGATATAAATCTACCTTTTGGTGTGCTTGCATTTCCTTTCCACTCCCGTACTACCTCTCCTGGAAAGTAAAATCGGACAATCTTGATCCAACATTCTACATTGGCATAACATGGTGCTAGCCAATCCATACCCATAATTGCATCAAAATCAATCATTTCTAATTCCACTGAATCTGCTAAAGTCCGGCTGCCAACAACCTTCACTGTGCAACCCCGGTAGATCCTTTTAGCTATAATAGAATCACTGATGGGTGTGGACACTGAAAAAGATTGCTGAAGTAATTCTGGCGTAATACCAAATTTCCAGGCCACTAATGGCGTAACATAAGACAATGTGGAACATGGGTCTATCAAAACATAAACAGAATGAGAGCAAATGTCAAGCATACCTATCACCACATCCGGCAATGACTCTAACTCCTGTCGCCTTAGTAGAGCATAAGTGCGATCTAGACCGGTGCCTGAACTAGATACCCCTAACCTGCCTCAGCCTCTGCCGGCTAGAGCTGAGGGCCTCTGCCCTACTGGTGATGTAGGCACAAGACCCTACTGAAGATTTATCCTGTCGGTCCCAGTCACTTGACTCCTAACTAGACAATCTCTCATCAGGTGACCCTCCTATCCACAGGTGTAACACACCGAAGAACCATACCTTCATGCCCTAGAATGACATTGACTACTTTGCTCTGACCCTCTCTGCTGCTGCGAACTCGATGTCCGTGAGCTCTCTCCGGGTCCTGACTTCCCCCGACGTCCTAGTCTACCACCCTGCTGCTGCTGTGGAGGTGAGGATCTGGGTGGTCTGCCTGATAGTCGTGGCCTATGTCCGCCTAGAAATTCCGCCTAAAGGTCACTAGGTCTAGCCCTGTGGCGTTGCTCCTGATTTTCCCTCTCTATCTCCCGCTGCCGCTGCTTGATTCCCTCAATATTTTGAGCAAATGTTTAAACACGGGCAATATCCATGTCCTCTAGCAGAGTAGCTGTAATACAAGTCTCTACGTACTATGGAAGCAGCCCCATAATAAATTGGTGCACCCTAGCTGGCATGGTATCTACAAAAGATGGGGCATATCAAGCCAAGGAGTCAAATCTCATAGCATACTCCCGAACAGTGATCGAGCCATGCTCCAGATGCAGAAACTGATCTACCTAGGCCTGTCGGATTTCTCGCGGAAAATAGTGATCCAGGAAGGCCTCTGAAAAATTGGACCAAGTCGGAGGGGAACAACTCTACCTCGGGACCTCTCCCAGCTCTCGTACCATAATACTGTTATGTCCCGCAGTCGAAATACCGCTAACTCAACCGACTCCGCAGGGGTGGCATGCATTACCCTGAAGATCCGCTGCATCTGGTCCAAAAAGTCCTGAGGGGCCTCATCTCGGTCTATCCTTGTGAACTGTGGAGGACTCAATGCGAGAAACTCTCAGACCCTCGAACTACCAGGTCCTCCCGAAGACTATGCAACCACGAGTACCACTGGCTGATGCTGTGCAACCATCATCTGAGCTATCATGAAAATGACACTTCTAACCTCCTGATCTGATGGCATCAGTATAGAGACTGCTGGAGGTTTTTTTGATGCATCTATCACTCTGGGAGGCTCCTGACGGGGCGGAGACTGCTGGGGAGACCGAGATGGAGTCTCCCTGTCACCCTCAGATCGGGCTGACTCTGATTGGGGCACCCGGCTAATGCCCTCTCCTGCTGCGACGTCCAACTTCCTGCCAGTCGTGGTCTATCGTATGTCCGATATTTCTCTGCAGACAAGCAAAATATAATAAGCTTAGGGACTCAACCCTATACTGTACAACTCTATAGCACGACTGGAAAAGAAAGAAGAGTAACCATCCTATCATGCCTCTCAGTCCCCTGCCTATAGAATGTGGTGCACAACACATCCATAGAAAAAGACTCTACTTAGCACGGCTTGCAGACTCCCTAGGATATGACCTGCTCTGATACCAAGTTTGTCACGCCCCACCTCGGGAGGCATGACTGACACCTGGTGCCCCACTGGGATCTGAATTAACCTAACTGACCTTATGCACTTTTGGTGCATGCCTAATCTTTAAATCAAGAAAACAACGAGCTATATCTCGGCTGTAAACACAACCCTCAGCCAAAAAGGCCTTATAGCCACCTGTATAAGTAAACAGCTAACCAGAAACAGGTAATAGCAGGGAGTCCTATGCGGGCCAACAAGACCATCATGATGTCTAGTTTCAACTGTAAAGTAAATCAGCACTGAACTAAGCTATAGCCGACAAGGCCGCTAACTAACAGCTAAACAAGGCCCCACACGGCTAACACATAAAATAAAGCATGCACGGGTCCCACATGTCCAACAACAACTAACCATAGGGAATCTAAAATATTTTGCAAGCCTCTAGGAGTGATATAATGGTTGAGACAGGGCCCCGACCTACCCGTAAACTATACAATCAAAAAAGTAACCTTCTAGCTGTTAACTCCGAAGGAAAGGAGACGATTGCACTGCTAATGCTAACTGGATACTAGGAAGGTCTTGATCCGCGTCTATCCGCACCTTTAGGCAAGTAATGCAGCGCCCCAAGAAGCGCTTCAGTACAATATGTACCGAATATTAAGGCAGTAACTGTAAATAACCGAATGAGATAAAAGGAACTGAAAGTAACTGAATGAAAAGGATAGAGACACTACCTGAATAGCTGAACTTCCTGCTGTCTAATCTATCAGTAACTAATGCAAACAAGAACCTTACCTGGCCCCCATAAGAGAGAAGGCAAAACCAGCACAAAATAACACACCCAGGGCCCTCATAAGCCCTGGCGAGTACACTTCAATCTATATACCCCTAACAAGGTCACATTGAGTCATCTAGTAATTGTAGCCGTCCTACCAGTCCCCTAGGTCTGCAACTGAGCCCGCTCAGCCCCTAAACTGTAGTTTTGTTTAAATCTAGTGAACTCCTAATATCTGCACCCCGGGCACCAGGCTCGATGGGGGTATGGTGCCGATATGGCATATAATAGTCCGGCTATGGAATGGACTATATGAGGACCTGGGACCCCATCTTCTTCCCTCGCAGATGGCATACCACTCCATGAAGCGATGTCATCTCACCCCTGGCGGGCGTCAACACAACTAGTAACCCTGGGGTTGGCTATGGAATGCTATACAGGGAAAAGTCAATCCCAACTAAACATAAGTATTGGTTTCAGCTAACAGTAACAACTAATCTCAATAGAGATACTCCTGGCTTTCTTTCTGGAATTCAAACTAAACTACAATGCTAAAGAAACTAACTTGCCGAAGGAATTCGCCCTAACATACCTCGATTGTCGATTTTTGATTAACTGGCGAGTTTCAATCCGCATTCAATATCCCTTTCCAACTGTAATTGTATTACTGGGGGAATGAGACTAGTTTCAGTACTAAATTTGGCAAAAATGATAACTTATAATTCTAATATTAACTATACTTTAACTTTACAGAATATGGCAGAAAATGTATAATTTCTCAAGAGTTCAGAAGGGAGAAATGCTTACTTGAAGCCTATGACTGTATAGAAATCAATTTGGAGCAATTCTAACAATTTCTACTCGGCGAGGTCTATGATTTGCCGGGTGAATTTTAAGAAAATAACACCATAGTAATGCTCCCTGCAGGCTTAGAACTCAATACCTGAAGTTAATTTGAATTTGGGCAGTGTTTGGCAGTGTAATCAGAAGAAATTTACCTCAAAGTTGCATCCTTCACTCTCTCTGGACGAAGATGCTTACATATGAAATAATTCAACAAATGAAGGGACTTATATATATACTTGGGCAGTGGATAGGGGGTTCATGTCACGGACCCCAATGCGGTGATTTAGGGACGTGTCACGGCGCCCAATGCGTAGGAAGAGGTCTGTGACACGTTGCCCCTTGTGGCATCCTGTCCGGCCTTCTCCCTCGCAACCTCGATTTCGCACTTGTTCGAACTTTCCCCGGGCTCTTTCTCGTATGCGTCATACTCTAAAACTCTTGACTAATGTACGAATATGCCGACTTAAATGATAGAAACTTATGGGGTGTAACAAGAAGGCCTTCACTATGAAATTCAGTGAATTTTTGGTGACCTGCTTTCCACTAGTCACCCATTCTGCATTCTCCTTATCCTCAGCAATGACTCCAGACAACCACTTTATCTGATTCTTCTTTTCCTCATAACCTATATGCTTAATCTTCTTCATGGCTTCCACCCTGTAGTCAAACTCAAGCGTAGTATGTGCTACTATGAATTGAGTCCCATATAATACCTGAGCACTAGTATTCTCAGATATGTCAACAGTGCGGCCTCGCACCATTACGCTCTCCAACTTGGGTTGATCTTTCAACTTCCGCCCATCTTTGCTTTCTGCTCCATGGTAACCAAATAATTGGCATAAAACTCCCGAACTATCTCTGAAGTGTATCAAAGCGGGGTTCTAGCCATCCACTCGAATTAATAGAAGCTGAATATCTGCTTCATCTCCTCCACCTCATTCAGTGCATTGTTGAGGATCTGCGACTCTTCTTGAATACTCCGCTTAGGGTGGTTCTTGGCAGTGAGAGAGAGACCCTGCTCATAGGTCTCTTGCGCCCCGGGTACTCTCCTCGAAATAGTGCGATTCTCCCTTGGCGAAGTTTTCTCAACCTCATCATTGGTTGCCTCATCCTCAGACCCAGACTCACCATCTCCATCTACGGATTATTCCTCCTCGGACACCTCATCATCATTAGAGCCACTTTCAGACTCTTGGAATTTTTCCTCAGCTCCCTCCTCAGACTGGGGAGCGTCAGCAAATGTGGCAGTGGCCGCCTTGGCCTGGGCTTCAGCTTGTGCCCTAAAGGTTCATGTCCCATCGGTGTCAGATGTATCCACCCTATACTCTTCCACTAAACCACTAGGAGAGTTATCTGCATGTTCAGAGTTGGGGGGCTCATCTCTCAATGCCCTCCGAGTAGCTATATCTACCCTGGGGGCCTGTTCTTTAGTGGTTTTGGTTGCTTTCTTCTTCAAAGTCATTGTACATATGGAGAAAAAAGATTAGAACTTTAGATCTGAGAAAAATAAAACAAGAAAATATCCTCTAAAATTTTCCATGGGTCTTCAGTACGAGTCGTACCTCAAAGGTACAATCTGTACTAAGACTCGTAGTATATTAGATCACAGTCATGACTCTGAGGTACGACTCATACCACGAAAGTACAATCCATACCACGAGTCATATAAGGATACCACTTGAAAACCATTCTTCTGTATTTTTCCATGACTCATGGTATGACCGGTAAGTCAATTCCACGAGTCGTAGTAATGATCGTACAGTTTCCTTTGGACTTTGACCCTTTCAGAATTTTGATACGATCAGGTACGACTCGTATTAGGGTACCAAGGGTCATACTGGGTTCCATACCAACTTAATTTACATATAATTGGCTTGGGATAGCCCCAACAAGCCATCGTACGAGTCGTAGTATGAACCTAAGATTGGTAGGAAGGCTTGTGATGCCTGTCCTTTCCTTTGTTCATATCAGTTGTGCAGGTAAGTTCAATTTTGTGTTTGGTACTCAGAATTCCCCAATTCTAGGCATGCATTTTTCACACTTTTATGACTACCCAGTTCTCCCATTTTGATTCACAACCTATAACTCAGTTCATTTTTATGTTCGAATTCTAAGCATGTTTGGATGTCTACCCAATCAACACAATCACTTTGTAGGTTACTAATCATTTTCCTCATCTATTTTCATGAATTTTTAAGAATCACAGTTGAAAAACAATTTCATATACACATAAAGGTCTTTTACTCAACTCAAATCATAACTACGTACTTGATTTTTGTAAAATCTTGCTCAACTTCATGCATGAGTCAGTGATTAGGGTAGGAATTCAACTTGTGCAGTGTTAATCGTGAACAAATCCAAGCTTTATGATGATTTTTTTTGAGTTACAGGTATGAGGGAGTCATGGGAGGTAATCATGAGTTCAAGGTTTGATTGCGTTGGAGAAGATTCCGAAAGATTTGGAATTTAAATATGTTAGGGAAAATTTTAAAAATTCGGGTCGAGTCGGGTCAATTTAAGGATTTTGGGCCATCAAGACTCATACCACGATAGGTTGGACCTACAACTCGTCCCTAGGACTCATAGAAGAGGTTTAACAAAACTTACCTATGGACCTACGAGCACATCATACGGCTCGTACCAGGACTCGTAGGTCAGCTTGACTAGAGTTCCATACTTTGCAAAGTTCATAACTATCATGAGTACTACGACCCGTACAATGGAGTTACGAGTCATAGGACCAACTGTACCATGAACTCATGCACCAGGCCATATCTCTGCTTCTCACCACGACTCATACTACAGCCCGTAGAATGCTCTTATGAATCGTACTGAGACTTGTAGTACAAGTCTGTACTACAATTTTTCTACAACCTATTTTTGTTTCACCTGCACACTAAGCACACATAAGTCAATAAACTTGGGTTGCCTACCAAGAAGCACTTGATTTAACATCGCGACGCGATGCAGGTGGTTCAGTTACTCAGACTTCACCAAACCACATCATGCGTTGCCTCCCAAGAAGCGCCTGATTTAACATCATGGCACGATGCAAGTCTCTTGACTACTCAGACTTCATGAAGAAACTCTGACTCATCCTCGATTGTTGAGACCACCCTAAACTCATTTGGTTGCTTCATTGACCGGCAGAAATTAAAAGTGACCTCCTCTTTATTAAGCCTAAATTTTAGTTGGCCAACCTTAACATCTACTAAAGCCCTCCCGGTGGAAAGGAATGGTCGCCCTAAAGTGATGGGGACCTCAAAGTCAACCTCGCAATCTAGGATCACGAAGTCCGCTGGGAATATGAATCTGTCAACCTTGGCAAGCACATCAAATAGGATTCCCACAAGCTTCTTCACAGTACGGTCGGCCATCAATAGCTGCATAGTAGTCGGTATGAGGGCTTCTAAGCTCAGCTTCCTGAACACAGCTAATGGCATTAGATTGATGCTTGCTCCCAAATCGCAGTGTGCCTTCGCGAACTCAACGTCACCAATAGTGCATGGGATGGTGAAGACACCTGGATCCTCCATTTTTAGGGCAAGGACCCGTGAGGCTATGGCACTGCAATGATGCAAATTACCCACTGGCTCATAGCTCACGGACCTCTTCTTGGTAACAAGGTCCTTCATAAACTTGGCTTATCCAGGCATCTGCTCCAATTCCTCAACAAATCATATGTTTACAGATAATTGTTTAAGCATGGAAAGAAAATTTTGAAACTTACCATCTTACGCCTTATTCTTCATTCTTTGAGGGAACGGTGACGATGGTCACGGGATAGTCTTATAGATTTGTGTGACCCCTTTTTTCTTACCCTTTTCAGCTTCAAACTCTTTTTCACCAACTGGAGCCTCAGTCAATTCAGCCTCTTCCTTAAGCTCTTGCTCAGCAACATCCTCAATCATGATCTCTTTCTTCCTTTGCATTTCAACAACAACCGGCAGAGGGGGATCAATGTGGTCTTTCCACTCATACTCATCACAGCCATACAGTGACTATCATTCTTTGGATTTTGGAATGTGTTTCTAGATAGTGTTCCCTTTTGCTTAGGGTCCAGGGATGCCGATTGTTGACCCAGTTGCTGCTCTATTTGCGTGATGGTCGTGGCATGCGACTCAACTCTCTAGCCCATATGCCAGATATATCTCCACGAATGCCTTTCAGTTGCTCCTCCGTGGATCTCACCTTCTTGAGCATCTCAGCCATCATGCTCTCCAATTTTGACTATCTTGCCTCCCCCTCACGTGCATTAGGAGGCACATACAATCTTGTTCGATCATTGTGGTACCCATCATTCCTTGTCCATTCTCCCTCTCACTCACGACCTCAGCTTCTGTCTTTGTACCTATTTCAGTTGTAGTTGTCCCAGTATTGGTTCAGACCTTGATTTTTGAAACCTTGCATCATGTGTCCTATCCAGACCCTTGGGCGTTGGCTCAAAACCCCGCCACCTGGTTGTCCAAGATGTTTTCCTTCTCCTTGGAATCTGAATGGTCTGACCCTGGTTCCTGTCCTTAAGCTCCCACTACATTTACATTTCTGGCCCATGATATGTTGTGTGGCAAGTCTAATGATGTATGATGTGGGCCAATTCCTGATCACGCTCCTCCTCCTTCTTTCATTGGTCTGCAGTTATACCAAAAACATATGTACCAGCAGTTGCTTCTGCTTTCGTGGTGTTCCAGGCTCTATTGGTTTTAGTCACTCTGTCAAGAATAGTGGCAGCTTGTTCCCATGTTTAACTCATTAGTGCTCCTTCCACCACGGCGACGTTTCGCTACAGCTTGATGTTATTGTTCAGCGACCTATAAAAATCTCAACAAACTGTCATCGGGAATTTTATGGTTTGGGCACTTGGTCAACTTCTTCTTAAATCTCAACCAGGTTTCATGAAGTGCCTCCATTTTCAGTTGTCAAAATTGTATATCTCATCGAGATGTAGCATCCTAGAGGGTAGGAAGATCTCTCTAGAAAAGCTTGTTTTGAGCTCCCTCTAGTTGGTAATGGGGCGTTGAAACTCCGATAACCATAAAAGTGTCTTCCCGAGCAGAGAGAGTAAGGAAGAATCTCAACCTTATTATATCCTAACTAACTCTGAACGCTTGTACGCCTTGCATATTCCGATTAAGTTCATTAAGAGCAGGTTGGCATCATTAGCTACATGACCACTAAAAACCCTTTCATATTCGGCAAGCGTGTCATGGTGCTAGTGATGTCAAACTTTTTCCCCAGCAGGCAAAGGTGGTGGTACGATAGTCTAGTTGACCCGACTTTATAAATATCTGGGTCATCCTCATCAAAGAATTGAGGGGCATATCTCTAGCCTCTATTTCCCCTTCCATAGCAGCCGGTGTTTACAACTTCATCCCGAGGCATGTGAAACTGCACGAGTGCAGCTTGTCGAGCTAGCTCGGTTTTGCCTAGAATCTTCAGCAAGACAGACATATCTTTGCTCTTGATTTCATTCTTCGCAGTGTTCTTTATATTTCAAGATTAGGAATCAGGGGAGTTTCCATTCCATCGAGTTGTCACACCCCGAGTCTACACCTTGAATGGAACCACGGTGCCGGAGTCAGAAGTAACCCAAGTCAGCCCTTGGTCTATCATACATTGTTCTGAGTAAACATGCACATCAGAAACTTTGAAGCAATATCACCCAAGCATTTATGAAAGACAAGTCACAGCTTATAAAGTTCAAACATTTGAATATCTTACGATAAAATCAGAAAATCGTGTCGTCACAGAAAGCCATCTAGGCTGAGGTTGCTGGGACAAGCCCCAATAACTCTAAGTCTATCTGAAACTTATAAATGACTGAAAGAAAGAAATTATTTCCTCGGAAGATGAGGACTCACACTTCAACTCTTTTGAATTGGAGAATGCGAAACGACGGCTAGTGGTGTTGAGTTTGAGAACACTGCAGCTGTATCATGAAATGATATAGCATAAAAGTATGCGTCAGTTGTTTAAATGTACTGAATATGTGACAGGAATATGCTGTGTAAGTGGCTGAGCGGAAAGACATGCCATAACTGACAAATTATACGAATTGAAATAATCTGGAAGTAAATGAGATGGTCAAAATGACCCTGTCTGGTGGTCAAAAGACATGCCGTTTGAAAGTTCTGAGTCTAAGATACTGTACTGATCTGGAGTAAAACTAATAGATCTAAAATTGAACTAAGATTCTTGATACATTTGTACTATACCTAACTAGTGGGAGATCCTGTAACGACATATAACCCGTGAGCTAGACATGGAGTTTGATGTATACATCCCACTGGTAGGACCCAATATACCTAGCCACGGTATAAAGGCATGAACTGGGTGATCACGAAAGTTTGGGGCCAATCATGCCAATACTCTATAATTGTAACCTACGGCAACATAGTTAAGGAACCGGGTGCGTTGGAACCCGGTCAGCTCGGTGCTAAGTCCTACTCCCACTAGAAAACCTATACTGAACGACTAGGCTGATAGCTCGAAGCAGGGTCCCAAGACTAGTCAGGGACATATAACTGCAAGTACCCACAGAGTCTTATCGGACCAATGTGATTCTAAAATTGGGTTCTAGGCGAGTCGGGCTGTATCTAGAAGCTGTCGTAACCGTCTAAGAACAAACTGAAATCTTAACTGGGGTCTGGGAGCCGTCAGATTTATATATCTGAAATGTCATGACTGCCTAGTGGATCAATAACTGAATTCTGATTCTTATATCAAAGGGAGGGGTACTCTTTGGCACCTCGAGGAAATTCTATAGTCAAGCTGATTAGGTGACATTATTCTGGTTAACCAGGAGGTTTGCTAAAATCTGACTGAGGCTAGAACAACAATTCTAAGTAATATAGAGTATATAGACATTCTGACTGAATCTGACTATCATACATGTAACTGAGTTTATAACACATACAATTATTATAGGGCCACATTGTAGAAAGATACAAGCAATTTTGAGAATTCAGCTACTTATGCGGGATTCTAGTTTCTGACTTTCAAGAGTTAGGGTTAAATTTATAATTCACTAGAACAAGCATCATTTAATTACCAATGGGTGAAAATACATAAAATTAACATAGGCTAGGATTCCACATGAATTAATCAAAGAACAATGACAATATCTTCAGATTCGTAAACTTAGAGACTAGAAATGATAGTGAATAGAGAGAGAGTTTTAGGGACGCAGGGGATAACAGTCTCCCTTGTTGAATTCCCACATACCTGTAGAAACCTGGTGAAACTCCTAAGAAGAACTGATAAGAAATAAAACCCTTACTCCTACTTTGTGCTTTTCTGTCGAGTTTCCTTTGTTCTTGAGGGAAATTGAGAGGAATGAAATAAAAGGGTCATTCTAACCTTTAACTTCCCCCTATCTGAACCCAAAACGACATGGTTTAGGGATTAAAAGTTGGGAAATTACAAAAGTAACCCTGGGAACTAAAATGAAATCTAGCTGACAGGAACCAATGGGCCTCAAAATGGGTCGTTGGTCAAAATGATGGCTCGTTGAATCTGAGTTCGTGGTTTCTAGGTTCATAAACTAGGTTCACTAGAATTGTTCCATGGTAGGGTACAATGATCTATTAGAAGGAACAACGGGTCATTGATACCTTCCGTTGGTACTAGTGGGAAAAATAGAGCCTTGAAACAACCCGGTCAACACAGCGACTCTTTGGTGGTATAGCGGTCGTTGTATAGACTCGTGCTCTACACTGCTGGGGCTTGGAAGCAGACAACGGGTGGTAACAACAGCTCGTTGGAGGCTACCACGGGCTATTGTTCCCTCTCCTTGTCTCAGGGAAGGATCCGATAGACCTCTGAACTCGGGATTCAACGGATGACAAGGCGGCACTCGTTGTTAGGTTCAGCGGGTCATCCCTATGTCCCGTTGTTCCCACTTGAAGAAGCCTGTTGCAATCCCATGACCTTGGATCCACCAACGGTTCGTTGTGTGGGTCATCTAAGACAGAAAAATTTTCTGGTTTTTCTATGGTTTTTCATGCAACGTCTAAACTTGGTCTAGGAAAGTTTTGGGGTGTTACACAAGTAATTGGCATTCACCAAGCAACCTGTAGATTGTCAAAAATAAAAACAAAATGTAAATAAGGAAATAATAACCAACGAAAAGTTAAACACAAGTAATTAATCTAATCTTAAGCCGTTTTCCCTGGCAATGGCGCCGCATTTTGATAATGCTCAAACTCAAACTCTTGATAAAGTATGAAGTAGACATTTTCAATAAAGAGACCCAGCCTTTGTTCGATTCTTTAATGACAACGTCCGCTTCATACTTTATTAGGGAGTTTTAGTTTGAGTGTTATCAAAAGTTGATATCTTGTGAGTTTACAGCACTCTCAATGCTTAAAATTAGGAAAATAGCATGGACAGGTGTTTATATGGACATGAGGTGCTTTTACTTTGTTTTTAGGGAAAATAGGTGTTGGGTAAAAAATGTATAGGCTTGCAGAAAGAGGCCAAGTATGATCAGTGCGAGTCGTATCAAGATTGTACGAGCCTTGCGAGAATTGTGAAAGCCTGAAAGATTGGTACAAGGCAGGCAAAGTACAGCACTCTCGGTACAGCTAGTACCATCTGGTACAAGATGTAACTTGAGAGATAGAATACTTGAGAAATTTGCATAGTTGAAGTCTCCCTAATGGGTAGCACTTACGGATCGTAGCATCTACCTATGATCTATACCAGGAGCTATGAAAAACTTAAGTGATTGTTGGGACTTGTCAAATCTCATGTTACGACAAGGCATTTATGAGTCATAGGAGCAAGATGCAGGCATACCCAGGGACACTCGTAAAAATCTTTATAAGATGCCAGAGTTCTCAGAGCCAAAGCACGACTTGATTATACGACTCGTAGGGTCCTGTTACGAATCGTTCAATCTCAACGGCAAATTCTGCAGAAGCCAAAGGGATGTACAGACAGGAATGACCATACAATCCTGTGTGGGTGGCAGCGGAATCATTATGATGTGTCGGCACTAGATTTAGATATTTTCCTGTTAACTTAAGAAAGAATGATTTTATTATCTGTATAATGCTTTTTAGATTTCAACTTTAGTTTGAATATGTTGAAGGAGTGATGAGGTGGATTTTTATCAGGGTTGTAATTGTTTTTGACAATATTGAGGAGCAATTGAGACCTTAACTTAGGAATTTCTCAAATTTCTTGCCAATTTGGTTCAACACGTTTTCTTGAAATATTCAAAGTAGATTTTCTGTCAATCATCATTGTAAGTATTACAGTACATTGGGTTCCCTCAACTCAGATGGTACCATTCTGTGGAGATATAGAAGCCAGGTCGGGTCCCCGGGCTCTAGATATATATATATATAAAGTCGATATCAGTTCAACGACATGCCGACAGATCCACGGAAATATCTCATAAAATTACAAACTACCGGACCGACTCTATGGAAGAACCCTCTAAACTGGTATTCCAATGTGGGCAAAATATACCTCAACTTTTCCCATGGTATTGATTTCTAGGCACGTATAAGAGATGAGTTTCTTAGGAAGCGGGACTTTGTTCCACTTTCAACTCTAGCCTGGATGACCTTGGAGAACTGTGCAAGTGACTATCTTATGGGAATCCAGAATGGCGTGGTGCAGAGACAACCAACTCATTCCGAGAATCACATCAAAATCTACCATGTCTAAGATCACCAAATCTGCGAGTATTACAACTCATGAAGTCAACAATACAAACGCGACAAAACCTATCCATCATTATAGAATCCCCAACAGGAGTAAACACATGGATAGGAGTATCAAATTACATAACAAGCAAGATCAATCCCAATGCAAAATAAAAGCGGACACATAGGAAAAAGTAGAAATAGTATCGAATAAGGTCATATGCATTTTCACATACAAAGATCGTACCAATTATAACAGCATCCAAGCCTCTACCTCAGGCCTATCTGAAAATGCATAAAAGTAGGCCTGATTACCTGTCTGAGAATTGCCCTATTTGGGCACTATTGCAACCCCTCTGCTAGATGGGTGCCACCTCTCTGAGCCTGGGCACCTCCGGCTACCCAATTGTTGCCACCTCTAACCGCTGGCTGATTGTCCCTCCCTACCTGTGGCCAATCCCTGTTGAACACTCTCCTCTTTCGGCTGGGGCTAGAGCTCGAAGTGCTAGGTGTGGAACAATTTTCCCGACCTGACCAAACACCAGGACTCGCATATACGAGATATTGTCATACTCCCTGCACTCATGACACACCCTCTCAACCACTGGTTTCTGAGTTGGAACCGAAGATAATAGGACAAGAACCCCAAAATCTGAGTGAACTATCTGAGTACTCTCTGATTGTGCCTAATGATCACAGAATGGTCCACGGAAGACCCCTATCTAACTTTTGACGCCATTGAATGAATAGGGAGCATTCCAAGTATCTCTGGGGTACTAGAGTCTAGAGAAATAGTCGTTGTAAGAACACACTTTCTGAGCCTTCTTCTTTTCATTCTTCTCATAACCGTCCTGTTTTACCCCCTTCACGTTTAGAAACTCTGCCACCTCCACGAAAGGTCTTACCCTTGAGAGATCCATCGAAGGGCTGACGGTTAGGCCCACATTCAGGCCTTTAACAAATCGCCTGATCCTCTCTTCCTCTATGGGAAATAAGGGTAGAGCATACCTGGATAGTGAGTGGAATCATGCCTCAAATGATGCAATTAAAGAGGTCCTTGCTCAATGTTAGTGAACTCATCCTTCCTCCAATCTCTCAAGGTACGTGATACGTACTTCTCCCAAAAAGTGGAGTAGAGACTAGGTTGGTCAATGGTGGTGACCCGCTGGTGCAATCCACAAAAGCCCTCCACCAGAGCTTAACATCACCCATCAGTTGGAAGGTGACAAATTCTACCCCGTACTTCTCCACTGCTCCCATTGTGGAGCCTCTCATGATAGTCAATGATAAACTCATGGGCGTTCTCCACCTTAGTATGGTTTGGAGGCTTTATCTTGGTGAACCTCTAGAACAATTCATGCTCTTCTCCAGTCATTACCGGTCCAGCTACCAGCCTCAAGAAGTAATACAGCCTTAGAAATACCATCAATACAGGAAGCCATATGGATGCATATTTGTATCTTGTTTGTTGCTGCAGAGTTGATGTCGCTGCCCTATTACCCGCTAGGCTACTCAAAAGGTTAAGGACCTGAGCCAGGACCATAGAGGATGCTACAAACGACTGCCACTTACTCTCCTGAGTAGGAACCTCCACCTGCACAACCACCCTCTCTTGCACTGCCGATGAGTGGAATCTTGACCTCTCTCGAAGACCGGAGCGGGGAGCGTGGGCCCCTTATTTGGTAGTAGCAGGCCTCTGCCTTCCTCTTCCACGAACTGCGGCTACTACTGCTGTTGGTTCAGGTGCTTCCTCTTTATTTCTGCCTGCGTGTTCTCACCATCTGTGAGGCAAATAAATAAAATTGTTAGATACCAATTTGGATCACCGAGATACCAATTGAAATCAAGTAACTGCAGGAAAAGGAAGAAAGAAGGGAGTTTTCCTATAGTCTTGCAGACTCGCGAAGATAAGTTACGGACGTCTCCGCATCCATCCACCAAAGACTCTACTAGATTCATCCTTGTGCGATGAGATCAACGAACCTAGAGCTTTGATACCAACTTTGTCACCCTAGTGGCTATGATTGGCATCCACACTAACCTCCCTCCCTCGGTGGGCAAACCAGCGACATTCAGAAGATATAAAACACATTATGAAATTAATTAACGGAACATCAATATAAATTAAGAAACCAAAAACAATCCGCTATAAAAACATATGAACCTGATTGTCATTGTACGAAATCTACCTAACATTGTCTAAGAGTATCTAAGAAAGAAGGACAAGAAAACAATCAATGTCTAAACAAGAAACATCTTCTACAAACGAGTAGAACAGCACATCTTGCGCCGCTCACCTTTCTATTGTCTTTTGTTGTTGCTCTAGAAGTGAGGTCAAGATGAGCTTCTAGGATCGATGTCTTAGAAAAAGTGCAGGAGTAGCTTCAGTATAAAACACTGTACTAGCAAGGCATCATCGGTCGACCTTAAATAATAACATACTTATACATAAAACAATAATATGCAATTATCTTAGAACACCATTTCAATAAACAATACTCATTTAGAAATTAAATCCACTCGGGGTACTAGTAGGCCATCTCCACTAGATTAAGCCTCGTTAGTCACTTGACCGCTGCCACGGTCTGTTGCGGTGGAATAAGTTTTTCTGTGATCTTGCCTTGGCGTGCTTGATAGTAGCACACCCACCATTCTGCTAATTCTTTTCAACACACTAGTCATTATAATCATCCACCTTTGTTCAAAATCATCAATAAACAATCGACACATCGGGACCACAAGAATATAAAATGAATCATTCACAGAAGGACACAACTCATCACGAGTCCTCATTTAAATACTCCTATCCATCCAATCATTACAACAAATCAATAATTCAAATGAGCAAAACACATGACAATAGATTCAGTTCAATCAGGTGCTCCACATTCTCAGTCGATCTTAATTTTTACATTCAATCCAAATAATACAATGAATGGTGACATGCCGGGCACACGCCTTAGTCACATCACTATGAACACTCTCAATCAATGAAATCGATTTACACACATGCCAGAGGGTCTTATTTCTGCCCTTCCAGTAATGACCTGCAGGGGACTCTAGAAATTCATATCTTGTACGATGTGTGGTACCCCCTCTCCCTTATCGATCTTCTAGATGCTTCCCTCGGACACAAGCCACTCAACCATCATTGCTCGCCCAGTTCTCACCGGGCACGAGCCACTCATCTCGGACATATAGTATCCACTTTCATTCACACATCTCTCAGTGTTTAACACACAATCAGTTTTTTAACCTGGGAAGGTCTTATCTTATCTTCCTTAAATCGATTACTCACACAATTCATAAATTGCGTGTCAAAAAATACAACCAAGGATAAACAACCTCTTAGCATCAAACTTCTGCATTATATAAACAATTATTTCATAGCTAACCATTCATTCATAGAATTCAGCAAAAAAACTACATCGACAAGAAATGTTCTGAGACCAATGCCCACAATATCATTCCCACACACATATGCGCTATTATCAAAGTCTAACTCCTGTTAAACCTTAACCTATCTCGATTTGAGGATTCAAATGTCAATTGCTCTATTAGAGCCCTGCTCCTCAATACCTCCCAATTCTCAAAGTCTAGGAACAAGAGATTAAGAACAATTTAATAGTCTATTTCGAAATCAAGGGGTTTTGAGAATCCAAACCCATCCATTCTACACCATTTATGCTGTCCTCCTCGTTACCACATTTAATTCTTTAAAATCAAATCCCTATAACCATTTCCTACCTGGTTCAAGATGTTCTACTCATTCGAGACCACTTTAAGCAGTTTTTAAGGGTAAAAGGTCCCAATTTCACCTAGTTCTAAAGGTCTCAACTTTCACATGGACAAAGTTCTGCAAGGACATTCACCTTAGGAAGTCTTCATTACTCCTTCTAAACCTAGGAACCAACACCCACTAGTTCTCCATTGATCAGCCCTAGTTTCACCATCATAGGGTTCTTTAATTAAGAAATATGCCATTATAGGTGCCCTCCTAGATTCATTGGTGTTGGGAATCAAAAGTAGAAAGAAAAGTCGATTTTCTTGCAGCAGGAGAGGAAATTGCTCTGCTCTTGAAAAATTGCTCTAGCTTAAAAAGATCATGCCTATGAACCCCCTGAAATACCACTTAAAATCCACTTTTTGATTCCGTCGTTAGCTACGGTTGCATTTTCATTGTAGCGAACCGCTCTGATTACCCGGACATCGTCATAGCGGATCTGTAGTATATTTCTCAGTTCATTATAGTGGAAATCTTACCGCCAATGCGATCTACGCTGCAGCGACCCTGTAACCAGCAGCTCCCATTTCTTGCACAAAGACCATTTCCTAACTTCAAAATCCACAACATCTACTCAACACCTTCCTTCCAACACTTGGGCTAGAGAAGGGTGTTGGTTTATCCCCCATCCCGTAATGACAGACGGGTCGTTACACCTTAAAAATCGATATTGAAACTAGATAGATATGTAGTACCTCCAAGATCAAACTCAGCATTGTACATTCTTGAATAATATACAACATTCAAGCTGAGGCATATATGTTGAGAGTGGTTATGTTAATATGAGATTACTAAAAAATTTGGACTATGAAGAAATAAACACAATGACAATTCATAATAAATACAATCTCCTTTGTACATTGAAAATCCATTAGCTGTAAAGGACTTTGATATCGATTATGTCACGCCCCACCTTGGAAAGGCATGACTGGCACCTGGTGCCCTACTAGGACCTGAACTGCTGAGCTTGCGGGCTTAAGCACCTGCAGTGCGGAGTGACTCTAACTCTAGAATCAAGAAAACATCGGGCTATATAGCGGGTGTAAATACAACTCCCGGCCGATAAGGCTCATATTTTATTGAAAATAAACAGCTAACAAGAGACAAACAATCATAAGGAATCCCTGCGGGCCGACAAGGCCACCATGGTATCTGGTTATAACTGGAAAGTAAAATCAGATGCTAAACTAAACTATGACCGACAAGGCCACCAATCAACAGCTAAATAGGGCCCCACACCGCCAACACACATAATCTAAAACATATATGGGCCCCACACGGCCGATATTATCTAACCACAGGAAGTAACACAATCTGCAAGCCTCTAGGAGTAATAAGATGGTTGGGACGGGGTCCCGACCTACCCCATCTTGTACAAATAAAAGGAATAAACCTCTATCACACAAGATCCAAAAAGAGGCTAACGCTCTGTACAGTGACTAGAACTATGAGGGACCTGCTCTCGTCTGTGTGTACCTACAGGAAAGTAATGCAGTGCCCCAGAAGAGGGCGTGAATACCCGCAATTGCTTTTGTATGTAAAGCGGTAGCTTTAAATAGCTGAAAGTTAGGAAAATAGGCGAAAATAATGAAGTAAAGAAGAAAACAGACTCAAGATCACTAAAAAGTAGTGAAATCGGATAAACATTACTGTAATGAGGGTAGGGGTCGTACCTGACAAGCGGCGTCTTACTATCTAACTATCAGTGACTAAAGCAAACATAAACCTTACTGGCCCCCATAAGCCGGGAGAGTACAATCGGTCTGAGAACAACCCACGGGCCCCCATTAGCCCTAGTGAGGTACCTCAATCATATGCCCTATCCGGAGTCATGAGTCAACTACCATCTATAAAGTCACGCGATCCCACAGGTCTGCAAGCTGGGCCCGCTCGACTCTGACTGTGGTTGTAATGCAGTGCGGAGGACTCTGATATCTACACCCTGGTGTAGCTCGCGACGGGTGTGTATAAAGCCAACCCACGACATATGAGGATCTTGATCCCTATCTTGATCCCTTGTGGATGGTGCCGCTCGTGAAGCGACGTATCCTCGCCACGGCGAGGTGTGACCTGACTATTAATCTGGGGTGGTCATGGAAGCTATACAAGTGTAATCCAACCCCAAAACAATACAAATACGAGCCTCATTGGCAAAAACAACTACACACATGATAATATATACCAGAGGAAGTAACTCACTTGGGATTCATACAGGACTACTATCTTTGAAGAAACTAACTTGTTGAAAGAAAATGTCTTAACATACACAAGTCCATTTGTTCTGGAATTAGCGGCGAGTTTACGCTTCGTGTTCAACTGCTATTCTCAACTGTAATCATATTAACGGAAGAATAGGGCAGCTTTTATTACTATATTCGGAAACAATAACTTATATATATATTGACTATACTTCAACATTGAAAGACGATCAAAAAACTCATAATTTCTCGGGAATCTAGAGAGGGAGATATACTATCTTTAAGAACGTGATCGTATTGACACTAGTTTGGAACAATTCCATCAACTTAAGCTCGGCGGGACTGACAATTTTCCGTGCCTATTTTACAAAATACTCTGCGAGATGCTCCTGCAACTTTATACTTCAATACCCGAGTTAATTTGGATTTGAAACGACGTTGCGGCGTAATCGGATGATTTTCCAATGTTTCCTTCGGTTTCCTGTTACGGCCGTGATTATTTGGATAATGAACTAACTTCTAAGTGTCGAGACCTTTATATACTTGAGGCAGCCGAGACAAGGCCAACGTGGCACTGCGCCCATCGCGCTGATTCTGCTCAGGTGCCACGTTGGCTAACGGAGGAGGCTGCTCCGTGCCACTTTGCCCCTACGGGCGGCAGTTGAAGCCTCTTCATGAAATCCCAACTGGCACTCGTTCGGCGCTTTTCCGGCCCTTTCCTCATGCCTTGAAACTCTAAAACTCTTAACCAACATACCCAGATAGAGCCGACTAAATGCTAGAAACTTACAGGATGTAACATAATCCCCCTTAAGAACATTCTACCTCGAATGTTAACTTCTGTAGGAACCTTAACCTTGCAATTACTTTTTCTAAAACTTTTGGCAGATTCCTCCCTGTAATATGGACTATCCAAGCCCTGAAACATGAAAAGTCAATACAGGTACTACACAATACTATGGTGTTCACTTCACAATCAGTAAGTCAATAATCTCACATATACATGTACGTAATGTAACTTATGAAGCAACAACAACAACATACCTCTAGCTGCACAATCTGAAAGTTTGAAATAAATGAGGATATCTGGTTTTCATATCGTCTTCTTCCTCCCGGGTCATCTCCTCTCGGTTCTTATTTCGCCATAACACTTTAACGGAAGCAATATCTTTAGTTCTCATTCTACAGATCTGTCGATCTAGTATGGCTACTGGGCTATAGCAGCTAACTCCTCAGTGATTTGGACGTCTTTGGTAGGACAATTTGGGAGGATCTCATGCACTCTCGGCATTGATACATGAAAAGGCGGAATTAGACAGTTCTAATTACGGAAGGGAAATCCAATTCATAAGCCACCTGGCCTATCCTTCGGCGAATCTGATAAGGTACAATAAACCTTGGGCTGAGCTTGCCTTTGTGCAAATCTCGTCACCCTCTTCATCGGTGAAACCCAGCCCGGAATACCCGGTCACCGCATTAAACTCTAGGTTTCTTATAGCACATCAGCATAAGATTTCTGGAGGCTCTGAGCAGTCAGCAGACGTTCCTGGATAAGCTTTACCTTTTCTCTGACTGATGAAAGATATCTGGCCCAATCAATGCCAATTCTCCAACCTAACCAACCCGACTGAGACCTACATACGTCCATATAACGCATCATAAGACGCCATCTGAATTGCTGAATGATAACTGTTGTGTGACAAATTCAATAAGCAGTAGATGTTCATCCCAGCAGCCTCCAAAATCTAGCACACACGCCCGTAACATATCGTTCACGCACCAACATGCATGCGGGATGGAAGGGTTTGTGGTCAAGATCGCTTTCGTCCCCAAGCCCCTCTGAAAAGATTAACAAAATTTAGCTGTAAACGGCGCCCCTCTGTCGAAGATAATTGACAATGGAACACCATGCAATCAGAATATTTCTCTATTATGCAGCTCAGCTAATCTTCGGCTAAAGGAGTAGCCCTTCTTGGCCCAGTGGCTGATTTTGTCAACTATCAACAATTGCCCGGATAGAGATCATATTTACTCTTGGTACGAGGTAACCCTACTCACGAAATCCATATTAGCGCCTCCCACATTTCCATAAAGGAACAGCTATATCCTGTGTTAGTCCGCCTAGTTTCTAATGTTCAGCTTTCACTGTTGACAGATTGGGACATTTGAGCTCACAGTGCACTTTATCCCCTTTTTCATTCAGAAACCTTGATAATATCGTTTACGTCATGGTACATTTGTCGAACCTGGATGGAGAGAGTAACGGGCATAGTGTTCACTCCCAATTACACACAGAGTAGACGTGGTCGCACAAGCCAATAAAGTGGCTTTATTTCAAGGCAAGTATCAGACACGAGTGTAATGTGTGATAATTTTCTTTAGGTGTTTGGTATACGCACTTCTTTATACAAGCAGACAAACAGAACAAATGGTGATTTTCAAGAATGCTAGTTAATGTAACTTTAAGTGAAAAGATTGTAAATTATAATCTGAGCAATAGCACGAACAAGCTCAGATTAAGGAAAAACCTGCAGATATGTAATTTATTGATTAAATTGCGATCCAACACTTCTCTTCGGTTGTTAGTCGGGAATTATTAACCAATGGATTGGGTCTTTCGAACTCCTCTCCAATTAAAGAATCATGAGACACATTACACATTTCTGTGATGCAAAAACTTCATATTCTAGCAATACACAACAAATTCCATAGATGACCAAATATGACATTACATATATATTTCTATTACGAGAGCGTTAATTTCTCTTAATTTCTCAACCAAGACACGAACATATTCTACCATTTCACATCTATCCAATTAATCTTCCTTTCGGAAATAAAACTTGAATTCTAGGATATGCATTAGCAATGGCCAAGCATTAATGCTTAGTGAAAACAAGAATTAGTAGAACAACCATTGAAGAAATGAAAAAGCTAGAAATAACATCAGTACATACTACTGCAATCATCCTCAGCCTCAACCAAGGTGAATTAGCCTCATTTGATGATTAAAACATACTTTTTAAACAAGTAAATAATACAAGCAATTGAATTTAAGAGAAAAGGAAGAGAATTAACCCTAGAACTTCTTAATCTCCATTTGCATGATACCCACGTTCTAGCTTGAAATGTAAATATCTTAAAATAAAACCTAGAATTATTACTATTTATACAAGTAAGAATTTTTCCCAGATAAACTGGCAACGTGGCACGGAGGGGTATCGCGAACATCGGCTCCGTGCCACGGCCCTGTCACGAACCTCACTTCGCAACTTGGATGCGGATTATATCGCAGCGTAACCGCGGGTATCGCGGGCCCGGCTCCGTGCCACGGACGTGTCGCGCACCTTCACTTGAAATCTGGATGTGCATGAAGTCTTCCCACCGTGTCACGGAAAGTGAACGCGTACGCAAACTCCGTGACCACGGTGCCATCTTACCTTCCAGCACCGAATTCAGCTCAAATTTCACTCTAGGAAGAATGCCTCCAGCGATGGTGGCGTGACACGGCCTCTATCGCGGCGCATCAAGATTTTAGCATTTTTCTTGCCAACTTCAGTTTTGCTTCCAGTCTATTCCTCCACTTCACCAACATAGATTAGTTTCCAAAATTAATTCTAACTGCAAAAACAATAACTAATCATGTTGGTTAGTATAAATCCACATTTACATAAAAATCACATGAGAATGTACACATAAAAGTAGATAAACAAGTCCAAATTAGGTAATGAAATTATCACTTGGGCATGCAATTATGCTGAATCACCTACCCCACACTTAAAACCTTGTTCGTCCTTGAAAACCCCTTTCACATCTCATGTAATTGAAGACTCACGCATAGCTAATTTAGCAAGACAATTCAAGCTATGGCTATAAGGATTATTTAAGATAGTAAGTTAAAAATAAGGCATGCATGATTTAATCATTAAAATTAAATACAACTATGCTAAGACTTCCTAACCTCAGAGAATCGACTTGCAATCTTAGCAAACTCATGCAAATCAACCGATCAAATCTAAGGCATGAATGTTATCTCTCATTAAGCATGTGCCCTCACAACACAAGAGAGTTACCCCATTTTTACTCATAAAATTTTCAAAGAACAACATGTATGGGTATATGAATAAAATTACGTTCGCTCTCTCAAAGAATTCCCATGCATCATGTAGTGAACCATAAGCTTGCCCTTAGTGTTTTACTCCACTAGTTTAAGGATGTATGAACGTAAGATCAAGTAGGACTTAATGGGTTGTAATGTAAGTTAAGGGACAGGTAGGTACTATTCTGGCCAGTAATAGTGACTATCTTCCCCCAAGCGCTTTTAATACATCCGAATTCATTAAAGACATCTCCTCTATACTTCCTCCTCCTCTTCTCACTCTTGAATATTCTCTTTTCGTTCCCCATTTCTTTAAGCACACTCAGCTTACTAGTAAAGCGTATTTAAGCAAATTTTTTATTTACTTTCTTACTCTCTACTAATAATTACTCATTTTCAAACAAGTGCACCTTTGTCCTTTTCTCAACTTCCACAACTTCCCTCCTTGTTTCACGCTTCTCCTCCTTCACTCTTTTGGTCCGCCTTAAGCGCTTGGAGTTTTGGATCAAGTTCACGGCTAATGAAAGAAAGGATTAAGCTTATGTTGTAACTGTCAAAGAATGGGCTTAAGGCTCAATGGGGCTAGCTAGGATTTAACATTCAGTAGGTAAGATAAGGGGTAAAATTTAGGTTCATTCAAAGAAATGCCTACATCCTCTCCTACACTCCACATCCTTCATTTCGTTTTATATACACACAAGGCAAGTTTTGGAGCACTTCGCATTGGCATGGAATATTAGAAAAACTCACACTCACTACACGTGCTCCAATTTAAGACATATTCTGAGACTCTTAACTCATTAATTACAAGAATTCAAAATTAAGCTTTAATCTGCTTGAGTCAATTCTAAGAGCCTAGGTGTCTCAACATTTTTAACACCTTGCATGTGCTTCCATACGAATCACACTTGCATCTTACAGTATAGCACATAATAAGAATGTCGAACCATTAATTAGCTATGTGTTCAAAAAAAAAAATCTAAACCTACGGCTAAATTTCCCTTAAGGCGGATGTCATCCATCCATCATAGAAACAGTCTCTATCTAAGACTTCGCTTCAAAGGGACTATTCTCAAAAAAAGCACCGAAAACAAAAAACGAGAAACCCAAATTAAAAAAATAGAAAAAAAATAAAAAATAAAAACAAAAATAACCAAATAACTTACACAAATAACTCCTTAACAATTTATTACATCGGCTTCAACACACAAAATCATCAACAACATAACATGAAACACAATGTCACATTAAACAGCCACAGAAGCACAAGCACAGCACAGCCTTACTACACCAGCACCTAACTACTCCCACCCCACACTTAGTTAGAACTACTTGTCCCGAGTGTTTGCATATCTGCCACAATTAAAAACAAAGTTTGGATGGTGTAACTCCACGATCAATCAAAATGTTCAATCCCTTCATCAGGTGCTAGTGCCTTATCTCCAAGATCAGAATCTTCTTCGTCGTCCTCCTCTGACTCAATGTCTAGGTCATCGGCAACGCGTTCCTCATCCGTAGGGACGTCGTCATCAGTGGATTATACCAATGCGGGCCCAACTCTGTATGGGCATGCTCATTAAATGGATAATCCATGTCGAGGTGCCACAATTCATCCTCCGTTGCAGGCCTTCCACCAATTCACCAGTTGCATCATCTGCATCCCATACATTCCGGGCCATGTATTGGTTGTCCCGCGCATGTCGCTCGGTGATGTAAGCATAGGCCCAAATGTGGTATCAGGTGCTTTGGTCTTAGTGACATCAAAGCACGCCAGTCAGAGATGAGGAATGTAGTCTAGGGCCTCCTCTTCTATTACATTTGAGGAAGGCTGGTAGAAGACCAGAAACCATGCGATGCCCTTGATGAAATCTTTGGCTTTCTTCATGGAGGAAATAATCACCGCTCCAACATTTATATCAGTCCTTTCATCAATGCATATACCAAACAAACTTTGTCTAGTGACATCGGTCATGTGCACCCAGGATCAGCAAGTACACACTATCTTTAACCGGATCCTCGCTTCTCTATTCATTTGGGAGTATGGCAATGTCTGGTGATATCCTCTTTCCTTGTGACGACTCCACCTAGCTATTGACTGTGCTCCACATAAAGTGCGTCTGATATCTATATAAGGTGGAGTGATATTCAGGCAGCGGAGGACATGCGCCTACGTAATCCCTCCCCAAGATGGCATTAAGATGTTGTGGTTCAAAAGTAACCACCTGTCCTCTGATCTTAACTGTGTGGATGCCCACAGTGGGGTTCTAGTTAGCGTAGAATTCCCTTATGAGGTGGAGATTACACTCTTTGGGACCTTCAAAGATGAAGTTTAACCAACAGTGTTTATCTTGTGTGGGGATTCTCGGGGAATTCTTGAGCTAGTTGTTCCCATGCTATTTGTTCCTCTAGGAAATACTTGGTTTCCTTGTGTTTTGGGTAGCTATTTCTTTCCCTCATCTGTAACCATCGTGTTCCATATTGTCTCGTTGTCCCCTTGGAATAGGTGAATGCTGTGGCCTTTAGCTTCCCCAATTCTCGATCTTTCCTCTTGGCGCCAGATATGGATCGCCTTTTCCTTTATCTTGCCTTCCAAACATTTGTCCTGTCCATCAAAAGCATATATATTTCAAATGTGTCATGCATGGTATATTGTCTACACTACTAGTTGGGCTTTAATTGATCACCCACACTTAGTTGTTAGCCGTAATCCAATACAATTTGACAAGAACAACCCACATAATTTCAGCTCTTTATTTCCCAAAAGGTTCAGTGCATTAATAAAAGTCGAGGGAACAGTTTCATTGTACTACTAGGACTTCATGCAATGCATTATTAAAGTTCATCCATCTATCCTTTGCAAATCTATGAGCAATTCTCAAGTTTGTGCACACAAACTTATTGGATTTCCTACTCATCCTAAATCAATCTTCAACCATAACATAATCTAAATTTAATCACAACATTTTTAAACTCAAACAATAGGCACAACCCAAAATATCTCCATTTTTACCCTTTTATTCTTATTCCCAACTCAATTCTCAACCCTAGTTATCAACAATGTAAGATTTTTAACAAAGATCATGTAATCAATGAGTTCATCCAATCAAAACGATCATACAAGCCACATTCATCCATATCTAATTGATCACAACACTTTATATGAACTTAGGGCAGAAATTAAACATACAATATGATATCATGAAACAAAATTTGCAGAAAAATGAATAGGGAGTGCAGAACATACCTGGTATGTGATGTTTTGAAGAAGAATTGAATTTTTTTTATGCTAGGGGCGTGTCACGTTGAGGAGAAGGAGATTGGGAGTGTTGTCGTGGAGGGATGAAGAAAATGAGGAAAAAATGTAATTTTGGAAAGTTGACCCTATTGCGGACATTAACGCGAAAATACACTTTCAACGTGGCACGGAGGCCATCGCGGAGCTCAGGCTCCGTGCCACGGAGCCAACTGCGGCAGCTCCCTTGAAATTTTTACATACAGATTAGCTTCAACGTGTCACGAAGGGTAACGCGGAGATGACCTACGTGACACGGAGCCATGGCAGTGGCTCCATATCTCTTGCCCCAATTTTCACTTTTTACCTTTATTTTCCCACTTGCGATTTTGTATTTTTGCCCTCCATATTTCCTGAAAATCATCAAACAACAACAACTTTTCTTTTTCTTTTCTTTTTTTCTTTTTTTTTTGAATTTGTTCCTATCTAGTCTAGTACATTACATCCACAGGTTGCCTCCGTGCAGCGCCTGATTTACCATCGCAACCGGCCTTGTCATCCTCATTCATCTACTAAGGTGATAGAAGTCTTCTCTCGATGAACGTATTCACCCCAGTAGTGCTTACCTTTATCCAGTCACCAAAAATGTGGAACTTTTTATCCTCTTGCCACAATTCAACTGCCACGTTTGGGGTCATCCTTACTACTTCAAACGACACGACCACATGGGCGCTATTTCCCTGGGAAGAGTTTCAACCTAGAGTTGAATAATAACACCTTTTATTCGCTCAATGATTCGATGCACCATGTGCACAATGACACCTTTTCATTTTTCTTTCTTTTGCACTTTCATATGTATGTTCATTGGTCTGGATGACTACACGCAAGTGCACGTGGTCGAACAAGTAGTAAATGGCTCAAGTAAGCCAAGTATCGATCCCACAGGGACTGGACTGCGGGGCAAATCTACTCAAGTATAATTAAACGTAACTCTAAAAATGCAGACAACAATGTTAAAGAAAATTTTTATATTTTTGTTTCCTAAATTTGTACTAAGTCTAAAATGAATATACAGTTTGAGTCTGAACTATGAAGGTGAGCATGCTGAGGCTAAAACGAACATGTAGAGAAATAAATTATCGAGACAGTGGTTAATCTTTCCTCCGGTTGCTAGTCGGAACTTATGCCTGTGGATTGCTCTACGTATTTGCTTCAACTTAAGAATCATGAACCCTTCCACCTACATTTCTGTGATAAAAAATGATTCTTCTGTATACAAAACCGATTCCGTGATTGACTAATACGACTCAGGTATATTTCTATCTTGGTAAATCAATTCTCAATTTTCCAAACTCAAAGAGATCATATCCTACCAATCAAGCGGATTAGAAATCCCACATAGATTATCCTTCATTCAACATGTGCCTCATGAAGAGAGTTACCCAATTCACATAACAATAATTTTTACATCACAACATGTGTGGGTACATGAATGAATTACACCCTCTCACATTCACATGCATGGTGTAATGACATAAGCACCCCATATTATTTTCACTTCACTAATTTGAGGATGTATGAATGTAGAATCCAAGTAGGACTTTTGGACAGTAATATAACTCAGGTATAGGTAGGTGCTATTCTGGCCAGTAATAGTGACTATCTTCCCTAAGCCTTTTAATACATGCGCCCTCATTGCAGAGACTTCCCTTCCCTTACTTCCTTGTTATCCTTTAGTTTTCTTTTTCCTCTTTGTTCCCCATTTCTTCTAGGCACTTTTAGCTTGTTAAATACAGGTTTATAATAATTTTCATTCATTGTTTCTTACTCCTTTACTAATATTCAACCGACCCTCACACAAGTGCACCTTTGACCTTCTCAACTTTGCTTCCACTTTTCCTTTCTTTTCCTTCTTCTCCTTCCTTTGCTGCTTTGATTTTTTCTTCTTTACAAGCGCTTAGGAGCTTTAGGATCAAATTGAGGCTAATGGAGAAAAATGATTGAATTATATTTTCAGCTATCAAGAATAGGCTCAGGAGGCTCAATGGGGCTAACTGGATTATTTTTCCTGAGTGGTAAAATGAGGGATAAGTGGGTTCATTCAAAGGAAATGCTCGTCCTCTCCCTGCAGTTAGATCACTTCAATTTCATTTTTCTTAAACACACCAGGCAGGAGTTCTGGGTTACTGTGGCACAGAATCTCAAAACCTTACACTCATGGCACATGCTCAATTCAAGACACATTGGCCAGGACTGCTTACTCGGCTAATCACACGAATTCAGATTAAGCTTCAATAATATTTAGTCAAATTCAAAGGCTGAGTGGCTCTCCGAGCAAGTTATACCGCTTGCATGCTTCCGCACTACACATGCTTGCATCTTACAATCATTTATGGCACATAACAAGAATATCAAGCCATCAATTAGCTACGGGTTTCAAAAGCCAAGACCTATTTGACTCATTTTCTCAGACGGTGCATTATCCACATCCATCGTCGGAAAAAGTCCTACTATGACTGACATTATATACAGACAAGAAAAAAATTTTTATTCTTAGGTTTCTAATGCCCTCGTCGGAAAGAACCGGCAAGAAAAACCAACGGAGTGATGAATTCATGCTTGACTCACAAAAATTTTCAAATTTCTCACAAATTTCTCACAAGCATTACATTCACCAACGATTTGTTAAGCACAAAAATTTGAAATTTTGAAATTCATATTTCCCTCACCCCACACTTGAATCATGCTATGTCTCATATCAAGTCTACATTCAAGAGACAGAAATGCTCCACAGGCTGACCTGGCAGACAACATGGTTTTCTTCAGCTTTACACAGGTGGGTGTTCGACCCCACACTTTCCTCTTCCATGCTTGTTGACTTCCTCCTCCAAGGAGCCTCGAACCCTCCATCCGTGCTTAACTTTCCACCAAAAACAACAAAGATGAAAAATAAATAAAATCAATACAAATACAAAAATAAAATGGTACTCGTGAGTACCCTTGGGTTGCCCCTCCCCAAGCAGCGCCTAATTTTTAGTAAGCAACCAAGCGTGTCAGAGATTTCACCGCTTTTTCTACTCCACCTTGAGGATATGAATCTCACCTAATTTATTCTCTAATTTCCTTTTATACTCCCGGGGTGGTGGTGGTGTCAGGACCAACAGTAGATGTCGCCTTTGAAGTTTATTGGTCCTTAAGTAAGTAAAGCCATTTTGTCCATTGGCATCGGCAAATTTCGAGAATATATAGGGCTTGGTCCTCCTCTCGGCATTTCTCTATAAGCTTGGAAGACTCTATTTCTATGTCGTCCACCAAGCTCAGGTAGAAAATGCTTGGTGGGGTCCCATCCACGTCAACTCTAAATCTGCATTGTGATTGACCTCATACTTGTATACACCTTCTCATCCTCTATCTCTCTATTATTATCAAATGGGTATACTCTATCTCTTCTCCCCTGACGAATTTTCTGTAAGTATGAGCTCATCAGGGGACACTCAGGTTCCACAGATATGGAGCTTCATGAAAATTCACCCTTGTCTTCCTCTTATAGTTCCTCTTGAATATCTCTACAAGCTGACCTGCAATTTATGGCAAGTTTTAGCCTCGGCAATCATCTCAAGTAGATTTAACGCTCATCCTTTTTTAGCACCTGCATTTCTCCTCTTCCTGAGCGATCAATGTTGCATTTGCATATTCATGCCTCTGATTGCTCAAGGAGTTGTTTAAACATGTCTTCTATTCGGACTTGGCGTCCCAAGTCCTCATTTTCAACATGCCTATATTCATCCCAGGCTCAACGGATCCCTTGGTAGGGGCTCGGGGGAAGGGAGTGCATTCGGATAATTCATCCCAATGGCCATCTTAGCCACCACATGGAGTTTGCATGTGTTACAGTGTTGCCACCAGAGGTGTCCTCCGAAATTCAAGAAAAGGTTCGTCAAAATATGAGTATTCACCATTTAAACCATTTGTGTTCCGCGATGTCATGTCAAGAAGGGTATCGAAAAAATCAAAAGATTGAAAAAAAGAAAATCGAGACCACGTTTTCCAGCTCTTATATATAGAAATAGTAACTAACATAGAAAGTTTTTACCAGTTTGCCAAGTCCCGACAGCGGCGCCAAACTTGTTTGGTGGTCTGGATGACTACCGGCAAGTGCACGTGGTCGAACAAGTAGTAAATAAAACAAAACAGCCAAGTATCAGATCCCACGGGGGTACAGGTGCCGGGCCAAATCTACTCAAGTGTCACTTAACTGTAACTCTAAAAATGCAGACAACAATGTTAAAGAAAAGTTTTTTTATATTTTGTTCCTAAATTTGTACTAAGTCTAAAATGAATATACAGTTTAAGTCGGAACTATGAATGTGAGCATGCGAGGCTACAGACATGGCAAGAAATAAATTATAGATACAAGTGGTAAATCTTTCCTCCGGTTGCTATGGAACTTATGCCTATGGATTAAACTCTCGTATTTAACCTTAGGAATCATGAACCTTCCACCTACATTTCTGTGATAAACCAATTCATGTTCTGGCCATACAAGAAAGCAGATTCCGTGATTGACTAATAGACTTTCAGGTATATTTCTGTATCTTGAAGGTAAATCAATTCTCAATTTTCCCAAACTAAAAAGAGATCATATCCTACCAATCAACTGATTAAGAAATCCCACATGGAGCGCAATTTCCCTGGGAAGAGTTTCAACCTAGAGTTGAATATTAACACCTTTTGGCCCGGCTTAAAGATTCGATGCACCCATGTGCCTGTCGTGACACCTTTTCGTTTTCTTTGTAGCATTTTGCACTTTCATATGCATGTTCGGTGGTCTGGATGACTACAGAAGTGCACGTGGTCAGACAAGTAGTAAATGGCTCCAAGTAAGCCAAGTATCGATCCACGGGGACTGGACTGCGGGAAAATCTGCCAAGTGTCAATTAGCGTAACTCTCTAAAGGCGTAAGACAATATGTAAAGAAAAGTTTTTATATTTTGTTTCCTAAATTTGTACCAAGTCTAAAATGAATATACAGTTTGAGTCTGAACTATGAATGTGAGCATCTTGAGGCTACAACGAACATGTAGACAAATAAATTATCGATACGAGTGGTTAATCTCCGGTTGCTAGTCGGACATGCCTACGGATTAAAACTCTCGTATTTAACCCAACTTAAGAATCATGAACCTTCCACCTACATTTCTGTGATAAGAAGCAATTCATGTTCTAGCCATACAAAACCGATTCCGTGATTGACTAATACGACTTTCGGGTATATTTCTATCACGAAGTTAAATCAATTCTCAATTTTCCCAAACAAAGAACAGATCATATCCTATTAATTCACAGCACCAATTTAAATTGCTCTCGAGTGAAACCAGACTTTTAGATATACGATGTGTTAAGCCAAACATTAATGCAGTAAGAACAAGAATTAATAGAACAACCATGGAAGAAAAGATGAAAAACCAAATGATCAACAATCACATTTCAATACAAATGTTCTTAACCTCAGCAAAAAGTGAAATTAGCCACTCATTTGTGGATTAAACATCATCAAATGAGTGTAAATCATACAAACAATTGAAGAAAGGAGAAGAGATGAAAAACCTCTAAGATTTTTCGTCCTCAGGCGCACGTAACCCACGTTCTTGCTCCACCAAGTGGAATTATCAAAAATGAACCTAAGTGTTCTTTTATACTGGTGGGAATTTTCCCGGAATAACAAGCAATGTGCAGGTGCATCACGGAGCACTACCTCCGTGACACGGCCCAAGCAGAGGCTCTGGAATTTGCCCAGAATTGACCCTAGGCATCCCTTGCCGCGTTGGCAGCGTGTCACGCTGCCTGGGCAGCTGTGATGACACATCTGTCGCGCGGATGGCACGCGCGTGAAAAGCGCGACGCTGGGCGCGCTGGTGCTCTGCCTGCTTGCTGCGTTGGCGCTTGCTGGCATAGGCGTGGCACGGCGGCGGGCGCGGCACACGCCACGGCGGTGGCATCTTTGTACGCGGGGCCAACCTTGCCATGGCCTACTCCTTTTCGACTTTCGCCCGTTGCTTCCGAGTCCATTCCTCTCCTTCACCAACTATAAATTAGGACCTCAAAATCATTGAAACCTACAAAGCAAGGACTAATCATGTTGGTTATACATATATTCACATTTATATAATTACATGAAAATGTATAATAATTAGATAAACAAGACTAATTTAAGTTATAAAGCGTAACTCGGGCATGCTTTTGCCCGAGATCAATACGTAATCATCAAAACTCGTCCAACTCACTCAGCTGCATCCAATCTCCTCTTTCCGGCAAGATCGGGATCCATGTGTTCGGCTTACATTAAAAAGCTCAATGTTCCAACTCCACGGGTAGATGACATGCCTTCCCTAAACAATCTGTACGGTGAAGTGCCAATGGGTGTCTTATATGCAGTTCGATATGCCCACTTAGCATCATCAGGTTTATTTCCCAATCCAAGCGTTGTGCATTCACGTTTTCTACAAAATCTGTTTAATTTCTCTGTTTGACACCTCTACTTGCCCGCTAGTTTGGGATGATATATTGCTTAGCCACTTTATGCCGAACCCCATATTTCGCTAGCAAATTCTGAACTTTGCATTCACCAAAATGTGCCCCTCCATCAGCATTAATTTAGCAAGTAGCGTACCAAACTGGTGAAAATCTGCTTCTTCACAAATCTAGTCACCACCTTGTTGTCGTTCCTAGGACAAGCTACTGCCTCAACCCACTTGACACATAGTCACTGCCACCAAGATGTATCGGTGCCCAGAAAACGATGGTGGAAACGGGCCCATAATTATCCCCCACCACGGCCCGAACACCTCAACTTCCAATATGTGATGCAATGTCATTTCCTATCTTCTGTCGATTGTTCTTGTTCTTTGACATCGATCCACATGCTGACATAAGCTGCGGCATCTTTGAACGGTGTGGGCCAAAAAGAACCCGGTTGCGGCACTTTGTGGCGGTCGCTCTCCTCCCATGATGACCTCCATACGGCGATGAATGAAAACTCCTCCCAGCCTCTGCCGTCTGACTTTCTGGAATGCATCGCCTCTGTCACTTGATCTGGTCCTTGCTTGAATAGATACGGCTCATCCCACATGTAATCTTGTGACTCATGCCTCGGCTTCTTCCTTTGTTGAGCCGTTGCCTCAGAGGATAGGTATACTCCACTTACTAACAAGTTCATAATATCTGCATACTAAGGGAGTTCAGCTTCTTTTATTGACAAGAGTTGTTCAAGCCAGGGGAGCTCACTTCTCGGATTCGCTCACCTTCCTTCACATGTGAACGGTTCTCTAGTCGCGATATTGGTGATACGCAGCCTAGTTTTCTTTGCTTCTGTCTCGGATCTCCAGATCAAACTCTTGCTTGACCATATCCACCTGATTAGCCTGGGCTTCGCATCTTTCTTGCCAAATAAGTATCGGGTGCCGCATGATCGGTGTGTACCACCTTCCATTTACCGGATAGGATCTAAACTTGTCAAATGCAACGGTAGCCGGCATCTCCTTCTACGTGTTTGTACTAATTAACTTGTGCAGCATCAAGTGTTTTGCTTGCATAGTAGATGGAATGAAAAATCTTATTCCTTCGCTTCCCCAATACACCTCTCCTACAGCCCACATCCTTGCATCACACGTACTCAAGGATATTCCCAATCGGGGAAATGCAGGAATAAGACTTCCACGACTTCTTTTTCGCTCCTCAAATGCTTCTACACATTCCTTGTCAAATTCAAACTTCACCTCTTTTACTGCAACCGGCATATCGGTCTAGAAATTTTAGAAGTCTTGAATAAATCATCCCGTAAAATCCAGCATGTCCTAGAAAGTTTTGCAGACACCCTTAAACAATCTTTTGGCAGGTAGTAGCTTTTCAATCACCTCTATCTTTGCACATTCGACTTCAACCCTCTGCATGACACCTTATGACCAAGAACAATACCACTCTGCTGACTAAAAAGTGACACTTTTCCCAGTTCTCAGGTTTGAGTCTTCATCTAGCTAACACCCTGTCAAGATTCGGCAAACACATTGAAAACCAGAGTTACAAAAATGAAAAGTCTCATCCATAAATACCTCGACAAAGTCTTCCACCATATCGTGGAATATGCCATCATGCATCGTTGGAATGTGGTGGTGCATTACTTAGACCAAAGGGCATCCGCTGAAAACATATATCCCTTAAGGACATGTAAACGTGGTCTTCTCTGTTAATCTTCTAGTGCTATGGCTATTTGATTATAGCCGAAATAACCATCGAGAGAAAGCAATATTCTACATACTGCCCGGCTGTCCAACATCTTATCCAATGAATGGAATAGGATAATGATCCTTGCAGTGGCCTCATTGGGCTTCCTATAATCGCTGCAAGTCTAGCCAGCCTGTGACTGTGCATGTGGGAATTAGCTCATTCGCCATTTTGTGACCACTGTCATTCCCCTTTCTAGGGAACGCATTGAGCGGGCTAACCATTCCGCGATGCGAGATGGGATATACACTCTGCATCCACGGCCACTTGATCACTTCCTTTCGACTACATCCTTCATCACGGATTCAATCTCAGCTAATGTGTGCGGTTGGCTTGGATCCCTCTTCCATGAAAGCTCTATTCTGTGCATGCAGAAGCTGGACTAATCCCCTTAATGTCTGACAACTTCCATCCATTGCTCTCTTTCGTCTCTTAGGACCACTAATGCATCTTTCACTTGTGCATGCATCGGTTGAAATGATGACCGGTAAGGTGTCATCTTCACCCAAGAATACATCACTGGATGTGGAACGTATCTTTAACTCCAATTTAGGTGCCTCCTCAATTGATGGCTTTGGGGATGGTTCAAGGACCTGCTGCAATGGTTCAAAATCTTGCTTCTGAAAAACCATTTGCTCATTTCAAGAAGTTTGCCATCTCATATATTAGCACTATCCCCAAAATGATCCACGTCCACCAAGGCTCTCCAGGGATCACCAGCCAGGTCAATAATTTGAAAGGTCTGACTCCTGATTCCAACACACTGATTGCTGATAACTCTTCATAGATGGCCCGGTAGATTCATGGCGCCCATGGTATCAGAGACCTCTACCTTATCATGGACTCTCATGGTTAGGCGCAGCGGCTACATCGGTAAGAGCTGCCGGTTTCCAAAGGGACGTCCCAAAATAAATGGGACTTCCACGTCTGGCTCAAAATCCAGAATTATAAAATCCATCGGGGGAAAATGAGAGGCTACTTGCTGGGAGCATCCTCCATAATTCCATCAGGTCTAGCCAATGAACGGTGGAAGGCTAGCTGCAAGATCAGTATTGGATCTAGGACTGCCCAGCCCCAGTTATGAATACTGATGTTGGCATCAAATTTATACTTGCTCCCAAATCACACAAACCACGAGCTCAAATAGACTGCCCAATTGTAATCTTAATATGATAAACCAGGAATCCTTGAGCTTTATTCGGCAATCGATTTGAATACGGGGAGGTGCACTCCTCGGTAAGCACAAGCGCAGCATACTGCAGTCGGTCTGCTCTTGTTTGCTACAATGTCTTTGATGTACTTAGCATATCTTGGCACTCCCTGCAACACATCAACTAAAGAAAAGATTAATATGTACAGCTGCGGCACTTCCATGACCTTCTTGAAGCATGCTTCCTCCTTGTGCTTTTCAATCTTTGAGGAAAGAGGGCGGTGGTCTTTCCATCTCTGCGCTCTTTTCCTTCCCCCTCATCATTGTTTCCTTCATCCTTTTCTGTTGCTCCAAATTTCTGAGGTGGCCTTTCGGGTTCCACCTCCCGGGTACTTTGCACTCCAGTTATGCTTGCATTCACACCTTAGGATTTGGGTCTATATCACATTGTAATCCTCCCTGGAGTCCACAAAATGTTTTGGGCTCTAGCTAACTATCCCAGCGATACTCCAATGCCTTTGTAGCTAACTACTGATTTTTCATATCAAGTTTGTCAATTTTACCTGATCAGCTTGCATCGCATGGTTAGCTATTATGGTTTTAAGCATATCCTCAATGTTCTTTGGGCGAGGTGCATTATTTCCTCACAGGCTGCATTTGAAAACTCATTGACCCCCTTGATTTATGTGCATACGATTTGAACTCTTTGTCCTGATGACTATTGCTCCCCCATGAAAATTCGGATGATTCCTCCATTTTGAGTTATAGCATTTGCCATACTGCTGATTACTGCTCCTCGAGCATTTCCAACAAATTTACCAAATGGTTGGCACCACAACACTCATGAGTGTTCCTATCCACAGAACTACCACACACGATGGCTTTGCATTGGTAGGGCTTGTGCGGCTCAAGCTCAATAAGTGGTAAGTTGATTTTTGCAAAGCAGCTATCTGTGCAGCGACCAAGTGCATGGATCCATCCACCTCAAAGACCCTGCGACTTTCTTTGCTCAGCTCGAGTTGTATCCATGTTCCATTTCGGATTACCTTGTGAAATATGGTTAAACAAAGGTGTAAGCATAAGTAGGTCTTTTTCCATGTCCCCCAGCTGCTGAGTCTAACAAATCCTCGTATGCGGTTCCAAGCCCTCAATGACCATGCACCAGCATTCATTAGACTGGTGATGGTGAGACAATCTCTTAGCATTGACTTGAACCTCCCAAGCCCCTGCATCCCTGAAATTCTCACCATCTCTATGTTTGAAGCTTAGAATGCGACTTCTAAACTGGATGTCTTCCCTGATGGAAAGAATCGTACAAAAACTTTCTCGCTAGGTCATCCCAAGTAGTAATAGAATTTGGCAGTTCCGCCTTTAACCACATCATGGCTTCCGGCAGTGAACGGGAATAGTGTAAGCCTCACATAATCGAGATGATACCCCAGTAGGTATATATGTGTCACTTATCTCCAAGAAGTTTTGGAGATGCTTCTGGTGTGGAACTTCATGAGGGAGACTTGTAAATTGCCCACTGGTGTGCAATAACTGCACCATATTCTGCTTAAGTTCAAATCTTCCTCCTGGTTCTAGCCTGCGAATGCTGGATGTTACATTGTTTGCATGTGAGTTCCACCTCGTGGATGCGATTATGATGCCATCTCTTCGGGCACTAAAACTGCCCTTACAATCGGTGGTTGCTGTTGTTGCTCAAGAATTTCCCTCCTTAATAACTGCAACTTCTTTTCTAGAGCTTCCCTCTTCTGTAGATGAAATTGTCTCTCCGACTCTAAAAACGAATCCAAAAACTCCTTATCTCCATCATTCGGAAACTACTTAGTACACGCAGAGGAAATGCTAAGATTAAGTTGTCAACACTTGTATCAGACTTGTAAACTAACGAAGAAAAAGACAAGTCACCAATTGCCAATCCTGGCAGCAGTGCCAAAACTGTTCACTCCCAATTACACGCAAGTGCACGTGGTCATTACAAGTAATAAAGTGGCTTTTATTTCAAGCGGTGCTCGAACCCACGGGAAGCGTAATTACGTAATTTTTCTTTAGGTGTTTAGTATACACTTCTTTATACAAGCAGACAAACAGAACAAATGGTGATTTTTCAAGAATACTAGTTAATGTAACTTTAAGTGAAAAGATTGTAAATTATAATATGAGAATAGCACAAAAAAAGGGCGAGTTAAGGCAAAACATGCGAATGTAATTTATTGATTAAATTGCAGTCAGCACTTCTCTTCGATTGTTATCAAATTATTAACCAATGGATTGGGTATTTCAGACTCCTCTCCAATTAAAGAATCATGAGACTTACATTACACATTTCTGTGATGCGAACACTTCATATTCTAGCATGCAACAAATTCATAGATGACCAAATATGACATTACGAGATATATTTCTATTAAACGTTAATATTCTATTAATTTCTCAACCAAGACACGAACATATCCTACCAATTCACATCTATCAATTAATCTTCCTTTCAGAAATAAAAATTTGGAATTCTAGGATATACATTAACAATGGCTAAAGTTAGTGTAGTGAAAACAAATTAGTAAGACAACATTGTAAGAGAAGATAAAAACTGAAATAACATCAATTACATACTACTGCAATCATCCTCAACCTCAACCAAAGCTGAATTAGCCACTCATTTGATGATTAAACATCTTGAAACAAGTAGAAATCATACAAGCAATTGAAATTTAAGAGAAAAAGGAAGAGAATTAACCCTAGAACTTCTTCAGCTCAACTGCGATTCCCACGTTCTAGCTTGAAATGTCAGATATCTTAAAATAAAATCTAAGCTTGCTATTTATACAAGTGAGAAATTTCCCGGAATAAACTGGGAACGTGGCACGGAGGGTATCGCGGAGCATCGGCTCAGATTACCCACGGCTCTGTCGCCAATGAAACCTCATTGGAACTTGGATGCCGGATTATTATCCTTAGCATGGCACGGAGGATATCATGACCTCAGCTCCGTGCCACGGACGTGTCGCGCACCTTCACTGGAATCTGGTTGTGCAGCAAAGTCTTCCCACCGTGTCTGAAGTTAGCAGCGGAGCATAGGCTCCGTGACACGGTGACATCGCACACCTTCACTGGAATTCAACTCAAATTTCACACTCTAGCCAAGAATGCCCCATGATGGTGGCATGGCCTGGCCTCTATCGCGGGCAATGAGTTTTCAGCATTTTTCTTTCAACTTCAAGTTTTCCTTCGAGTCCATTCCTCCACTTCACCAGCAGTAGATTAGTTTCCGGAATTCATTCTAAGCTGCCAAAAACAATTAGTAATCATGTTAGTTAGTATAAATCCCATTTGCATAAAAACCACATGAGAATGTACACATAAAGTAGATAAACAAGTCCAAATTAGGTAATAAAGTATCACTTGGGCATGCAATTATGCCTAAAGTACATAGTGTACCTCGCCCATAATTTCCTGGCTGACCACACGTTGGAACAGAGGCGATCCCTATATCTCAAAACTCCATCCTCGGTTACCTGGAAATCTGTCACTTCCCCAGGTTGGACCCTATTTATGAGCTGAACCGGGCTAGGATCTTCATCTTTGCCATTCTTTCACTTCCATAACTAATGACAACGCGGTATTCTTAATTGCAGCTCCGTGTCTTACGATTCTATTATGCAACCCAGCTAAACTGGCTAACTAATGCAATTCTCGAAGGCTAATTCCTGCCGCTCGGGCTGTAAATATGCCAGGCTTACCATGGATTTTCCTTCAAGGGCATCTTCTACAACATTGGCCCTTCCTAGGTGTTTATAAAATATTCACATCACAATCATTAACGGCTCTAACCAGCGATGTTGCCGCAGATTCAACTCTTTCTAGGTGAAAATATACTCCAGGCTTTTATGCGATCAGTAAAAATATCTACGTGGACGCCATACGAGGTAGTGTTCCATATTTTCAAGGCATGAATACTGTGGCTAACTCGAGTCATGGGTAGGGTAGTTTTCTCATGCTTCTCATTTGCTGGAAGCATAGGCAATCCCACCATGTTGCATCAACACACATCTAACCCAACATCCGAAGCATACAATAGACTGCATAACCCTCTGTTCCTTTGCTTGCAACACTGCTTAGAGTCTTTGATGTCAATCTTGTCTTCCCGGTTCTAAAAGCTCTCCTCACATTCCTCAGTCTAATGGAATTTTGCCACCTTCTGCGTCAATTTGGTTAAAGGTTCTGCTAAATTGGAAAATCAGCTGAACCTTCTGTAATACTGGCTAGCCCCAAGGAAACTACATACCTCGGTCGAATTGGTAGGTCTAGGCCATGTTTTCTTTGCCTCTATCTTACGCGTATCTACTTGTATACCGACATCGACACAATATGGCCCAGAAAGCTACTGGAATTCAACCAAAATTTCACATTTAGAAAATTTCGCATATAGTTGGTCATTTTGAGAATCTGGAAACCTTTGTCAATAGATGATCTGGTGATCTTCCTGCGAGAGAATACACCGAATATCATCGATAAAATACTATCACGGGCAATTGGTATGGTCAATGTTGTTCATCAGGTCATGAACACTGCTGGGGCATTTGTTAGTCTGTAGGACATGACTAGAAATTCAAAGTGGCCATATCTGGTCTGAAGGCGGTCTTTGGAACATCTCTTTCACGAACCGAGGAACGATGATATCACGACCTTAAGTCAATCTTTGAAAAATACCTCGCTCCTGTAGCTAATCAAACAAATCGTCTATTCTGGGAAGCGGGTATTTATTCTTGATAGTGACTTTATTCAGCTGTTGATAATCTACATCTACGGAGGGCGGCCCTTCTTCCTCACGAACGGAGACGGCGCTTACATGGTGAAGTAGTCGACCTGATAAAGCCCTTGTCTAGCAAATCCTCAATTGTTCCTTTAGTTCTCTGAGTTCAGCGGGAGTCATCCGATATGGAGGAATAGATATGAAGCAGTGTCTGGTAATAGATCGATTGCAAAATCAATTTCCTTTCTAGGGAATACTAGAGAGCTAATCTGAAAATACGCTTGGAAAAATTCATTAAACACTGGAATAGACTGAAGGGTCGGAATACCCAGAACATCTGAACTTTGACAATATGATAAATGCACCCTTTTCACTTCTATCAATTTTCTCGCACAGAAGATAGGAAATAATCCTACCTTTTGGCGTGGTTGGCACCTTTCCACTCTCATCTTGCCTCCCCGAGAAAGTGGAATCGGACAGTCTTGGTCCAACATTTGACATTGGCATAGCATGGAGCTAGCCAATCCATACCCATAATGGCATCAAAATCAACCATTTCTAGTTCTATCAAATCCGTCGTAGTCGACCCAGTGGCAACCTCTATTGTACACCACCCATAGACCCTTCTGGCTATGATAGAGTCACCAACGGGTTTAGACCTTTGAGAAGTTCATTTGAAGAAATTTCGACATAATACTAAACTTCCGGCCACTAACGCGATGTAACATAGGAGGTAGATCCTGGATCTATCAACACATAGCGAGGATGAGGAAAATGTTTGGCATGCACATCACAACATCTGGTGATGACTCTGACTCCCTGTCGCCCCAGTAATGCATAAGTACGGTCTGGGCCAGCACCTGAACTGGAGGCCCATGATCTGCCTCGGCCTCTTCCAGGTATTTGGCCCGGGGGCCCGTACCTGTCGGGGATCTTTGGAGCTCATGATCCCTGCAGGGACCTATCACAGCCAGTAGGTCACCACGACCCTAAGTGGACAATTCCTCATCTAGTGACCCTCCACGTCCATAAATGTAGCATGTTGTGGAACCATACCTGCATGCTCCAGAGTGGCGTCGACTACAAATAGGGCAAAGTGGTATTGTAAACCCACTGCGCTCCCTCCCTCTATTGTTGTGAACCTACTGCTCATGAACCTTCACCGGGCTCTAGTTGCCTCGGCGACTAGACCTGCTCCTCAGCCGCTGTGGTAGAGGCGGGGGTCTAGGCATGTATCTGATAACCGTGAGCCTAAAACTCCAGGGACTCTCTGTAATTCACACGGTCTTTCCTGTGACCTTTGCTTCTGACTTGTCCTCCTAATCTCCGTTATCGTTGTCGATACCCTCAATATTCTGAGCCAAAAGCCTGCACACGGGCGATATCCACATATCCTCTGCCCAGTGTGGCTGTGATGCAAGTCTCAACATATTAGGGTTCGGCCCATAATAAAGCGGTGTACCACAGTTGGCATTGTGTCCACAAGGGCGGCGCATAACTAGCCAAGGAATCAAACCGCATAGCATATTCTCGAACACTCATAGACACCTGCTCCAAAGTGTGGAACTGATCAACCCGGTCTGTCGAATCTCCCTCGGTAGAGTAATGATCCACAAGAAAGCCTTTGAGAAGTTGGGCCAGGTCGGAGGGAAACATCTCTTCTTCGAGACCTTTGCCAACTCTCATACACGGCACGAGTGATGTCCCGTAGCCGGGTCCGCCAACTCAGCCGACTCGTAGGTATAGCATGCATCACCCTGAAAGTCTCTGCATCTGGTCTAAGAAGTCCTGAGGGTCCTCGGCCCGATCTGTCCTACACCAATAGTGCAGGGGACTTAGTGCTAAGACTCTCGGACCCTCGAGCTACCGAGGCCCTCCTAAAAAAGATTCAACAACTGTAGGTGGCACTGGCTGGCGCTGAGCAGCCATCATTTGGGCTAGCATACCATCGCTCCTGACCTGCAATTCCGGATGAGTAGAAGATCTGAGAGAGCTTCGGGCGGTGCCGTCACACCGGCCGTCTCAAGAAGCTCTGACGTGGTAGGGGCTGAGGAGGTCGAGATGATACCTCGTGTCGTCCTCAAATCAGGCTGATTCTGACTGAGGCTGAGGCACCCTACGGGGCCCTCTCCTGCTGCTACATCTAGCCTCCTGCTTGTCGTAGGGTCTCACTTGGTGGACGTTTCTACGTAAGTAAAGAGTATAATGAGCTTAGGGACTCAACCCTATATTGTACCGCTCTATAGCACGACTAAATAAGAAGAAAGAGTAACCATCCTATCATTCCTTGCATCCTCCTGCCAATAGTATGTGGTGCACAACACATCAATAGACAAGACTCTACTTAGCATGGCTGCGAGGCGCACTGGGATGCGACACACTCACGTACGAGAGTTTGTCACGCCCCACCTTGGGAGGCATGGCGCTTTCAGTGCCCTACTAGGACCCTGAACTGCTGAGGCTTACTAAGCCTAAGCACCTCTACGGTGCAAGGCTGACTCCTAACTCTAGAATCAAAGAAAACATCGGGGCTATGGCGGGCGTAAATACAACCCCCGGCCAAGAAGGCCTATAGCCACCTGAAATAACCTGACTAACGAGAGTTGTAAACAATCATAGGGAGTCCTATGCGGGCCGAAAAGGCCACCATGGTATCTAGTTATAACTGGAAAGTAAAATCAGATGTTAAGGCGAACTATGACCGACAAGGCCACCAATCAACAGCTAACGGGGCCCCACCGGCCAACACATAATCTAAAACACATAAAGGCCCCACACAGTAGAGTATTATCTAACCACGGGGAAGTAACATAATTTGCAAGCCTCTAGGAGTAATAAGATGGTCGGGATAGGGCCCCGACCTACCCATACTGTACAAATAAAAGGAATAAACCTCTATCACACAAGCTCCGGAAGAAGGGAGGCGCGGCTCTATACAGCGGGGCTGGAACTACGGGGACTGCTCTCGTCTATGTGTACTGCCGGGCAAGTAATGCGGCGCCCCGAAGAAAACGTCAGTACCACAGGTTCTAAGTATGTAAATGTTAACTTTAAATAACTGAAAGTAAAGAAATAGAACTGAAAATATACTAAAGTAAAGAAAACGGATTGAAAATGGTGAAGTAGTGAAATCAGGATAAACATAACTTGGTAATAAGGAGGGTAGGGGTCGTACACGACAAGCGAGGCGTCTTACTATCTAACTATACGGTAACTAATTCAAACATAAGCCTTACGGCTAAAGCGAAAGGTACAATCATCACAGAACAACCCACTTGGGCTCCCATTATCCCTAGTAGTACACCTCAATCTATATACCCCTATCTAGGCTCATAGTCAACTACCGGTTATAGCGTCTGCCGATCCTGCAGGTCTACAACTAGGCCGCTCGGCTCACCGACTGCTGGCGTGTCTAAGTCCGAAGGACTCCTGATATCTACACCGGGTGTAGCTCGGCGAGGGTGTGTATAAGGCCAACCACGGCATATGAGGATGGATCCCCATCTTCATCCTAGTGCGGACGACATGCCACTCGGCAGGCGACGATATCCTCACCTGGCGGGCAGCGACACGGCTATTAATCCTGGGGTGGTCACGCGGAAGCTATACAAGTGTAATTCATCCCAAAACAATACAAATTACGAGCTCGACTGACAACAACAACTGACATGATAACATACTCCTAACATAGCTGCTAGGATTCTATCTTGGACTACTATTACGAAGAAACCAACTTGCCGAAGAAAATGCCTTAACATACCTTGTACATTGTTTACTGATTAAGCTAGCGAGTTTAAACCATGTTCAACTGCCCTTCTCATCTGTAATCATATTAACGGAAGAGCGACCTACTTTATTACTATATTCGAAACAATAACTTATATATATATGCGGCTATACTTCAACTTATTTAAGAAGAACTGATCAAAAACACTGTAATTTCTCGGGAATCTAGAAGGAGAAATACTTGCCCAAGCACGTGATCCTTATTGACACTAGTTTGAAACGATTACATCAACTTAATCTCGGCGGGACGACGATTTTCCAGGCTTATTTTACGAAAATAACTCTGTAGCGATGCTCCCTGCAGCTTTATACTTCAATACAAGGTTAATTTAGTTTTAACGTGATTTAGCGTGATGGATGATTTTCCAATGTTTCCTTTGGTCTCCCTCTGTTTTGTGTGATTATTTGGATAATGAACTAACTTCAAGTGTGAGACCTTTATATACTTGAGGCAGCAGACAAGGCAATGTGGCACTCTGCTCATGTGGCCCGATTCTACTCCATACCACGTTGGCTAACACGGAGTTGCGTGCCACTTGCCTCAGGCATCTTGGTTCAACCTCCTCCCATGAAATCCAACTTGGCACTCGTTAGGCCTTTCCCCGGGCCCTTTCCTCATACGTATGGCACTCTAAAGCCTAGCCAACATACAAATGAGCCGACTAATCGTTAGAAACTACGAAGGTGTAACAGGTTAGTGATAACTATTATATTCTTAGGATCGGTTATAGTCATTTTATTTCTAAATAAGCGTTTCAAATGCTCCTTATTTAAGGGATAGTGTGTATCTTTTCCACATCATAGGACGTCAACTATATCTAACAGGCGGCATCATACACAATTTCATCGCCCAATGTAAGTTAAATCTTACAAAAAATTTGGCCATTTGAATCCGAGAGAAAAAAAAATTTTAAAAAAAAATTTCTTACTCAAAATAAATATCTCAATGCTTATATTTTTGATTCAACAAAGCAGCTAGAAATTCTAGACATGAAAACAGCAGTTAGTCAAAAAATATCATGTCAACTTCACCTCACTTTCCAATAAAACTAAATTGCAGCTTCACGTGCACATAAGAATTAAATTTGAATACGATTCTCAACTAATTTTTTTGGTTTGGATCGTGAAAGTCTCCACAATAAAAGAAGATTAAAAAATTGATTTAAATCATGGAAGGCTACCGACTCACCCAAGAAAAATTATTTGTCATGGAACATTACACAACTTGGGAAGATCTACAGACGGTTGTATTGGTTGATCATTAGCTTAATTTGCAGGCATGGATAGTGGCGCTTTCCCCGTTTGATTTATTCCTCATTTGTTATTTTAAAATTTTGGCTTTCAAATATAGTCATTTCAGCTTTGGACTCAACGACTCAGTATAGAGAGTTGAGTTATATATAATAGACCGGCACTTATGGCACCAAACTTGTGTACACCACTACTAACTATTGGCATCCGCTAAGAAAAATAATTCATAAGTATAATAGGGTTTCATTGAAACCAACTATATACCACTCTTTTCTCAATTGATTAACTAAATCTAATTATCTTAATCATTTCAATGAAATATATTTTCTCCAAATCCTAAATCTTGAATACGGTGGGTCAAATGTGGATCAACTCATATTATCCATCATAAAATATGAATAACTTCGTGGATATCCATCAATAGCACTCCTTAAAGTATGTAAAAGGTAAGGAACTTCTAAAACATACATTTATTAAGGGTGTGCTGGTACGAAAAAATATTTTTGAAAGATATTATTTAATTTAATCCTTAAAAAAATAAAAAATTAAAAATATTTTTAAAAATATTTTGCAAATTGACTCTTCCCTCTAATTTAATAAAAATGACTTTACTGTAAAGTAAGAAAATACTTTTAAAACTTTCATTCAATTAGGAAAATATATTCAAAACATTTCTTAAATCTCACGATCTAGTGGGTCTTGAACCAGGACCTCGGACTACGTGTCAGACCCCACTTGAGGTGGCTATGACTACAACACAGAGACCAGGCTAAGTGACTATGACCTCAGACCATATGGCTCAACTTTTTGACCTACGATTGCAACTTGACTCTTGGCCCCAACTCTGAGTCCTGATCCTAACTCAAGACTCAACTCTAACTCCTGACACCAACTTCACCGAGATCTAAATCTTGAACTTGATCCTAACTCACTGACCTTAATTCGAGGCGGCCTTAATTTGGACCCAACCTAAGCCAAAGATCCAAGTGCGACACCGATTCCAGACTGTTTCCCAATCAACACAGAAACCCAACTCCCAAAACCCACCTAACTTAGGACCTGACGCTTGATCTCGACTTGTGGCTCAAACCCTAACTGTCGATCTCGACCCTAACTTTTGACTTTTGACTCCAAACTAGGTCCCAGCCCAGCTCGAAAGACCTAACGGCAGCCTCAACTCAAGACCTGCTCCTAACACCGACTCGAGACCTAAATTCTAACATCAACATGATACCTTTATCTCAAAATTGATCCTAGACACGATATCCATATCCCGATCGACATGAGATCGACTCTCAACTGATCGCGACGACTCTTGACTTGGAACTGCTGGTCGATCCTGACCCTGACCATAGATCTAAGCTCCCAATCTCGATATTGAAATTAACCTTTACTCGCAATTTGAGACTTGATTTCCAACTTTGGATCCCAACTTTTAACACCGAGTTTGACTCTCGACATCGATCAAATCCCGACCTTAATTCGGTCCCAACTCTAACTCGAGACCTTTCACAACCTAAGCAGTCGTGATTGGCACCCACACAATTCTCCTCCGTGGGTGAACCAATGAAACCTTCATTACCCAATTTCATGATGGCCACACACAAATAAACATTCTAAAAAAATAGCAGCCCTTAAATAGAACAAAAAAACAATCACAACTCAATCTATTACATCCTAGAAACTAAAAGTCATTGTACTTGGGGAATCTATCAAACATAGTCAAGGAACAAATTAGAAAATAATAGGTTTCATGTCTGAACAAGAGACATTCCTGTGGTGGGATGTGGCAGCATAACCGAATCTGCTCACCTTCGGTTTCTTGGCATCTCTACGAGATGGGGATCACAGATGAAATTCTTGAATCGTGGTCTACACTCAAAAAGAAGAAGCGAGGAGTAGCATCACTATGACACAATTTACTGGTAGGCATCATCTTATCGACCTTAGATAATAATGAACATGCATACATAAGCATAACAGCCATTCACGAAAGTGGTATTTCTTGCACAACCCCTATCGTTAACATTATTCAGAGCAGGGTCTAAACCGGCTTGCTCACTAGATTAGGCCTCAGCGCTGCGGCGATGGTTCTATCGCGGCGATGGTCTCGCGCCCGGTGATACGGGTACCGCTGCAGCAACCCAGTACTGCATGCGGTAGCTCGATCAACTATCAACCTTGTTCCCACACTTAGCAGTTTTCCCCGAGTCAGTCATCATCTGAGAATGATTTCATACATGGCAGTTCAATGTCAATTCGCATTAATTTATCAAATATAAACACATGGTTTCTTAACAATCAGGCCATCATCTCAATTGTCAAATATAATCTAATGATCACTTCCTTTACATGACTTCACTTTGATAATATGATGGGCACATGCCTCCATCACATCACCTCACACTCACTCATACTTATCAATGTACACACATGTTAGAAGATTTTTATTTCTACCCTTTCGATCATGACACTGCGGGGACTCTAGAAATTCATGTGCGTACTCGCATGGTACTCGCTCCACCATGCACTTTCATCTGGATGCTTCCCCGAACACGAGCCACTTAATCCTAATCGCTCCCCTGAATACTCCCCTCATTGCGAGCCACTCATTTTAAGGGTAAAGCAGGTTATCTTCTTTCATTCTCACATTATTTATACATACATATATACCACTCAATTAGCTAGAATGACTTTTCAAGGTCCTCAGGTCACTCTCATCAGCTTGTTGATATTTACTAATACACAACCATTTACTCGGCCATATTAAAGGTACACACATATACCTCACAGTATTCAATTTTCTAGCAAGCTTCATCTACAAACATTTATCTCAAGTATATTTTACAATTCATGTGAAACACACCATAACTTCAACAAAGAATTAGGTCCGAAGACCAACTAAACATGATGTCACACTTCACACATATACATTATTATTTAAGTCTAACTCCTTATAAATCATAATCTACCTAGACTGCAGGGTACGAGAAATCAGTTACTCTGCAGGAGCCTTCTAACTCTTTCTCAAAGCGTCAGAATGTTCAAAATCTACAACACTAACTATAGAGTAATATATTATTTACTCCTCAAATAAGGGTCTTGGATATTTAAGCTCCCCCATTTAAGGCCCATTAACAGGATCTCAATCATTTACCCACCCAAGTAATTCATCACGTTCTATTCACATGACAATCATTCCTACCCCCAAATCATAGAGTTTCCACTTCTTAACCCCTCTGTAGTAGTTGCGGGGTAAATGGTCTTGCTATATCAAACTGCGGGTCTCAATTACCCTACCCTTATGCACATGCATTCACAATCCCCTAGGAAGTGTTCATTCCTCACTTCAGGCCCTGGAAACAACGCCCGTGTTCGTGTAATCATCCTAGTTTCTCCATTCTAGATTTCTTTAATTAGAATTCACCATCAAAGGCCACCTTATGACCCTGAGTGTTACGAAATCAAATGGGGGAAGGAATTGGCTTCAAGACTTACCTTAGAAGGAAGAAATCTTCTCTGTCTCTGAAAAATCGCTCTACACCTTTCAATTCTGATGCCTTAGAATAATGCGGTAAAACCCTTGAAAATCACTTAAATCCACTTCTTTTGTCTCCAGTTGTCAATCTGTGAGTCATATTTCGGCTAATGGCGGACCCGCTATGACAGTCAGGACACCGCCACGGCAGATCCAGCAATTGCTCTCCGTCTATTATAGAGGTCTCCGACCATCGTAATGTCTCCTCTGGCAGTTTTCCCATGTTCTTGGTCCCCGATAACCAATAGCTCCAATTCCCTTGTCCATACCATTCCTCCAATCTTTAAGTCTAATTAACACTCACCAACACCTTTTCACTAAGCAACCTAGGCGAAAAGGGTGTTCGAACTATTTTCCATAACGGCGGACAGTTGTTACAGGCCAAATGCCCATGATGACTGACACCGCCTTGGACACAAATCACAACAACGACCTAAGATCCAAATACCAATCCCAACTTCTGGCACGGACTCAGGACCTGATTCCCGATCCTGACCCTAATCCAAACTTATCTCTAATGGTACGAGATCAACTTAGATCCAGGCCCTACTCGAGTCTAAAATTTTTATTTAGACTCAAGACCCGACTTGACCACAATCTGAGGAACTACTTATTTTTTATAAAACTATTTTCTATAAAAACACAAAAATATTTTCTTTCATACCAAATACACCCTAAAAAGGAGAAAAGAAGAAAAAATATGCTTGTAATTTGGGATACTTATAATATTTACATAATAAAAAAGCAATAATGATATAGATATCCATATTATTCATTAGTTTACCCATATTTTATCCATATCAAATATGGTCATTGGAGTTCTTTTATTCATTTTCACTTGACTCATTACGATCCTCATATCAACTTGATACATACATTTGCCGCCCTAGTTCTCACATAAATTTTTAGACCATGTATAATGATAGCTAGATTACGGTTCATTAAAAGTACCTGAAAAGAACCAAAGAAATTTGCACGACACCCTAATTTGCTAGGAAAGAAAAGTCTCTTCTACACATGCAATAGTAAATAAAGGGTAGATAACGGGATTTTTATTTTTTAGAGTCAATCTAAAAGTAAAAATAAAAATAAAAGAGAACAAAAGAAATATTTTTATAAAATGAATATTCTATTCTTTGTGCCCAAGTAAATGGGCCATACACAATTTTGCCCAAATAAATATTTGTGAAATATAAATAATCATCACTTGTAATAAGAAAAAGAAGGAAAATGAAGAAAAACTAGCATGAGTTGTTTTCTTTAGTATTTTTGTTTTTAATTTGGTTCTCTACCTTTATTTTATTACAAGCTAGCATGAGTCTCTGCCATCTTGAGCAGATATTTTAAAAATATCGAAGATACGTAGTTTTTTCTTAATTAATAATAAATCTTTCTAAATTTGAAATTCTTCCCTGGATATATCGAGACGTGGCTACCTAGCATGGGTGTTTATGCCGAAATTTCTCTTGATGCGATGGGTCTAAAAGACACCATCAAAAATAAAAATTAAGTATCAAATTAAGATCATGCCAAAGAAATGATATTTCTCGGTTATCATCTTGATGAAGGTTTAAAAATAGAATATCTCCTTTATTAGAGATCACTTGTGTTGTGGAATAATTTAAAAGATAGGTATGACCACCTGAAGATGGTCATTCTTTCCTAGAATACGTTGACTGGACTCATTTGAGGTTATAAGATTTTAAATCTATTAGTGAATATAATTCCTTCGTGTTTAAAATTATTTTGCAAAATTATGAAAATATCCGCTGATAATAATAATATCTTTGGAGAAAATATTTCTTACTTTTAAAGCTAGGTATGCTCCTGAAGTAGTAATACCAAAAAATAATATTTAAAAAATATTTTGAATTGATTTGACATTTTGTTGTTGTTGAACAACATAATAACCTTTTAATAAAAAATCATGAAAGTCAACCTACTAATTCTATTTCATTCTTTAGTGAATGTGATAAATTTTCACCAATCTAGCGTGGAAAGTCATGGCCTAGTCGTGAGCATGATGAAGTAGTCGAGGAAGAAATACTAATCATAATGATCGTCTTGCACCAATAATGACCTTCACCACCAGCAGTGGGAGAAGAAGGATGAAAAGCATGAAGTGGTGCAAAAGAAAAATTCAGAAAATAAATATTATCAATGTGGAGAAAAAGGACAGTGGTCACATATCTATCATATGTCAAGGTACCTGGTTGAATTCTATCATGCATCCCTAAAGAAGATAGATAATAATGCAGAGATAAATTTTATCTCCGGAAATAATATTACGCACATGCATCTACATACTTAATGATTTTTTTGAACATCCTAAAAGAAAAATAGATCATACAATTAAGTGATGAATCGCCAATAGTATAAATATTTTCCATTCCTATTAGTAGTATGAATTAGTATGAAACGTGTTTGTATGAACTATTATGATAGGTTTTCATAATCCTATAAATAAATAAAGTTTATGTATTAGTAATAATACTATAATATTTACTTTGTCTATATTTTGTCTTAGAATATATAGTTTTCCCTCAAATTTTATTTGGATCAGCGATCAATCATGAGGATATATGTGAGGTTGATAGAGGAAAGCGTCACGACATATTCAAAATAGAAATACTTTTTCTACTTGATTAGGGAGATAAGAAAATGTTACTACAATTTCTGGTAATTCAAAATTGATTAAAGGCTCCAAAAGCTACTATATTACACATCTAAGGAGATGAAATTTGTTATAGAAGATGCATTGTTCTTTTCTAAATCCCCAAAAAACTTGTTATGTTTAAAAGATATCTACTGAAATGGATATCATGTTGAGACAATAAATATTAAATATCTTGGTAGTATCAAGAACGTCTCGAGCCGAGAATTATATTTTGGAGAAATTGTCAACTCTGTCTTAAACATATTGTAGAGAATTAATACAATTGAAGTATATTCTATCGTAAACAAATTTTAATGATTTAAATACTTGTGTTATTTGGCATGATTGAACAGATCATCCTGAATCAAAAATGATGAGATCATTAAAAATTCAAATGGATATCCATTAAAAGAACTGAAGATTTTGAGTATGAATTTTCATGTGTTTCTTATTGTCAAGGCAAGTTGATTACTAGACCATCACCAACAAAAGTTGAAATTGAATTTCTTAATTTTTAGAATATATATATAGGGATATATGTGGACCTATTAACGATCTAATAGGTTCTTTAGATACTTATATAATTCTAATAGATGCATCTTCAAGATGGTCCCAGTGTACCTCATATCTTCTCACAACTTTGGCATTGCAGGGTTATTGGCACAAATAGTACGATTAAAGGTGCAATTTTCTGTATTATCCCATTAAGGCTATTCACATTGATAATACTGGAGGTATATCTCAAGATTTTGATGATTATTGTTTTCGGTTAGGATAAAAGTTGAACATCCTATCCTCACTTTGCTGCGTACTCAAAATGGCCTAGCCTCATTTATTAAGCGGTTGCAATTTATAGCAAGACCACTATTTATGAAAATAAAGTTTCTCACTATGTTTTTTTTTTGGGACATACTATCTTATCACAACATCACTTGTTAGGTCCCGGACCGACTCATTATAATAAATACTCTCCATCATAATTAGTTTTGGTCATGAATCAAATATCGCTCATTTATAAATCTTCGAACGTATTGTATACGTTTCAATATGTATGGCCTACCACTGACCCACTAAGATGGGCCCTCAAAGTTTCAGAAATATATGTTGGGTTTTGATTCACCTTTTATAATTCGCTATCTTGAACATTTGATGGGATATTCTTGCTCGATTTGCAGATTATTGATTTAATAAAATAAATTTTGCACAACTAGGGGGAGAGACAAAGAAACTCAAAAGAGAAACTTAGTGAAAATTTTCATCACTATTGTGTTTTGATCCACGCGCTATATGTGAGCGGGAGGTCGAGAGAAGAACATCCACTTATAGAAAATTGCAAATCAAATACCAGATACATTTATTGATTTGAAAAGGATAGCTAAGTCATATATTCTTATAGAAAATATGTCTATTTGAATTGATGTCCCAACAGGACTATCTAGTAGTGTCTAACCGAGATCCTATACACAACTAGAAAGCATGATAGACCATTGGGTTCCAAGAACAAAAATCCTAGAAAAAAAAGCATGAAAATGATTAAAATTACACTATAAAAGAATCTTATGAAGAGTCTCAAAAATCCAATTAACCCTGATATTTCTGAAGAAATCAGTGAACCTGATACTCAAATGAATAAAAAACTATCAATAAGTCCTTAATTGATATGATAAATTTGAATTGATCAAAATTATGAGTAGATAATATTTTTGCATATAATATTGGACTTAACATTATGCAAGAAAGTGATGATCTTGAAATCCAATATGAATTAGATTCACTTGCTAAACATGAGGTTTTTAGGCCAATGGTTAAAATTTCTGATGATGTAAAATATATTGGCTATAGATGGGTCTTTATTCGAAAAAAATGTGAGAAATCAAATGATAAGATACAAGGTACACCTTGTTGCAAAAGGATTCTCTTAGAAACCCGATGTCGACTATGAAGAAATATATTCACCTATTATGGATGCAATGGGAATTTGATATCTCATCAGTTTAGTTGTACATGAAAAACTTAAAATGCATCTAATGAATGTGATTACGACATCTTTATACCTCACTTGATAATGAAATTTGTATGAAAACCCGGAAGAATTTAAAATGCCTGAAGTACATATTTTAAAGTCTCAAGAAATGTACTAATCAGATTACAAAGATAATTGTACGGTTTATGTAACATCCCAAAAGTCCTTAAGATCATACTCGAGGGTTTAAATGGAGAAAAATAGGAAATACGTACCCCGAGTCACGAGAATGACTCATTAGGTGACTCGTTAAGTCACTTGACAGATCGTTGAGTGACCTGTTACGTGGTGCTAAGTTGGAGAAAAAGTTATTTTTCTAGAAGTCATGAAGAGTGGGACGATGAGTCATTAGGTATTACTATAAGTCATGGTATGACTCGTTAAGTGGAAAATGATGGAGAAAGTGTTGAAATTCCAGTGTACTTCACGGACGGAGAAAATGAGTCGTCAAGTCCCTAACGATTCATTAAGTGACTCGTGTAATGAGGAGGACAGAGAATGGAAAATTGTGAGTGTGGCAGGTGAGATGACCGTCAGTCCCTCAACGGATCATCCTGTTCCTCGTTGGGACTAGCATGGTCATTTTCGATGGATTCATTAGGATATTTTCATAATTTCTTAAATTTCTAACTCCTAAACTATGTCATTTTGAGCTTAAGAAGAAGGGTTTTAGAGGATTTACTCATCTTGGATTCTCTTTCTAATCCTAACACTTTCATTAGAAGATCAACGCCTCAAGTGAAGCAAAGGATCCCCGTCTTCATCCTTCTCAATTTCTCTTGAGCAATCGAAGACCTAGCAAAAAATTATTCAAACCCGGGTATGTAGGGCCTTGAATGGGATCTCTTCCACCCTCATGCTCAAATTTCTCCTCTAATTCATGAATTCAAGTATCTAATTAAATTGTATTGAATTTTGATTTTAATCAATTCTAGCATTATCTATGCTATGTTTATGGGTCCAATCCTCATGTTCTAATTAATGAATTAAGTATAATGGAATGATTTTACACTCAACTTGATTATCAATTCATCTTTTCAAGTTAAATTTTACCTATTATGAATGTTTTACTGATATTCAAGCCTATGATCCTATGATTTCAAACATGATGAGTTTTATTGTGGCCATGAATGTTTATGAACTCTCAATTTATGATTCCATGACTTTTGATTATGAAGTCTATTTCAAGTATGTATGATTTCATTACTTTAGGCAAGCCCATGCAAAGATAAGTATGTTTATTATGATTTTAGTAAAGGCTTTCCAAGATCAGTTTATCAAATGTTTTGGAGTCAAGACTCCCAATATTCAAATTTAAGTTATGTTTTGAGAATATGATTATATGAGCAATATGCATGTTTTGGGAGTAGTGTCTAGCACTAAATAGATCGAAGTCCGAGGACCCCGATCTCTGAACTGCAGCTCCAACATAGGATATATTCTTATTGGGACCTCTCAAGAGAGTGCTTCCCCCGCCCCGAGGGCACACCGTGATATCACCTTATTAGATGCTTTGCCCTATAAAGGCTTAGGATAGCTCTCCTCCACGTGGGAAAGATGTGGGATCATCATATGCTCATACATTGTGGTTTTTGGTTATGATGAGTCTCCCATTGTTCCTCATGATTTCAGTCACTCATGTTCATGACTTATGATATTATATTTTATAGCATATTTGACCCATTGATCGGTTTATGAGCTTTTAAACATGATTTCAAGCATGACAAGTCATATGATCTCTATTTTTTAAATCTTGGGTCATTATATTCGGAGTTTATAATAAACATCTTATTATTATGTATATCTTAGACATATGGACTTTGTAAGTCCTTGCTCTCATGATCTTATGATTTACTATTCATGTTTTCAACTAATATTTTACTAGTATGTTTTATGTACCTTACATGATCAATATATTTAAATCTTACGACCGCATACTCTAAACTATATCATCTTATGATATAGGTTTGGGTGATCCGGATTAGTCTCGCCGATAGTTCGCTCTCGCTCAATCCAGTCTATTTACCGCTTGGGTGAGTCCTCATTCTTCGGGGACATTATCATCTTTAGGTTTTATCTTGTCTTTCAGTTTCAAACATAAGTGAGCTAGTTGAGATTGTCCATCGGCTTGTCATAGTAGTAGAGACTTTTCGAATATCATGTATAGACAGTTCAACGTTGTTAAGTTGTGTTTATGATTTTGACCTTATGATATGCCGACTTCGCTTACGTCATGTTCATGCTTTATTTTCCATCGTATATGCTCTAAATCATGCTATGTATGCACCATGGGTTAGCTTGGAAAATTCATAGTCTAGGTCCAGTGTCTCGATTTGGGTCTCAGCTCGGGTTGTGATAGTCTAAACTGTCGAGCATGGCAATTATAATCACGCCAGTGATACTTGATAAATCAAGGTTATATAAATGATTTCATTTGTCCGTATATTTTTATTAAGAAACAACATCCATTTATTATACTTGTTGTTTATATTGATAACATAAATCATTGAAACTCTGAAGAGGTTCAAAAGTCAATTAAGTATCTCAAGAAAATTTGAGATAAAAGATCTAGGAAAGAAAAACTTTGTCTTGATCGGCAATTGAACATTTAGCATATAAGGTGTTTATACATCAATCTGTCTACTGAGAAGGTTCTGAAATGATTTTACATAGACAAAGCATATCCACTAAGTACTCTCATGGTTGTTCGATCACTTGAATAAGTAAAGATTCATTTCGACCTCAAGAAGAGAATGAGGAGTTCATGGCCCTAGTAGCATATCTTAATGCAATTGGTACACTTATATATCTTGCTAATGCTACAAGATCTAACATAAAGTATTTCTGTTAATTTTCCAGTAAGATATAGTTCTTCCTCTATACGAGAGATATTGGAACGAAATTAAACATATATTACACTATCTAAAGGGGGCCATTGGACGAGTTTGGTTTATTACTAACAAAGATAGTGCAGTTTTTGTTGATCATCCAGATGCAGGTTGTTTATCGCCTACATAGCTTAATCTCAAACAAACTATCTATTCACATGTGGAAGTACGTAGCACCCCATGTCACGACCCGAGCATAGGTCCGGACCGAGACACGAAACCTCGAACCGTAAATGCTCTAAGTCGATCCATGGCATGAACATAAATCTAAAGGCAAATAACAAAAGCGAAATAACATCTGATATAGCGGAAGTATGAAAATCTAATAACATGGACAATGGAATATGGCAGTCTAGCTAACTACATACTATGTCCGATGAAAGCCTCTAATATCCTGAAAAATGAAGCTGATGAGGAAAGAAGACCCCAACTAGCTCACTAATAAACTTAAACTGAAAGACACTGATAACAAACTAACTGAAGGTCCTCAAAGGACGGGGACTCACCAATAAGGCGGATGTGCCCCAACTCGGGCGGCTAGTGGCGGGACTGATCCTGAACGTTTACTGAGCCCATATCATGAGTAATTACAACATAGAGTATGCGATCAGTACTTGGAATGTCCTGAGTATGCAGGTAGAAATAAAACTGCTAAGTAAGTAAAACTAAATCATGCATATCATAAAAGCATTTAAATTATAGATTGAGTAAGGCTTGCATGTTATTAGCAAGACAATATAACTAAACTGAGATGAACCAAAGTTGAAACTGAGTAGTCATAAGTAAAACTGAACATTGGGTCAAACTTATTTTAGAAAACTATGTCATGGTGATGAACATGAATAACTGAAATCCATGAGGAACAATGGGAGATTCGTCCTTCATAATCGACATTACCACGATAGAGCTTATGTGGTCCCAACTATTACACTCAAGTGGGCAGAGCCGTCCAAAGCCTTGCAAGGACTAAGGGCTCTACCATGATATCGATATCAAGATGAATGCCCCTCGGGGGAAGGGAAAGCTCACAAGGGAGGTCCCAAAATATCTGAACATACCTGCGTTGGCACGTAATTTTGAGGCACTGGGTTAATTGAACCCATAGCCTACTCGGTGCCAGAAATTACTCCCAAAAACATGCATATGCTCTCTATCATTTTTCAACGAGTTGAGCATCTTCTTTCGATGAAGATGAATCATAATGTACATGCATTATCTAAAATAACAACATGAGGCCTTGGATCAAACCATCAGAATATTGAAGTGAGAGTCTAGACTCCAAAACCATGTGGTAAGATAATATCATGAAATTGAAGCAAATCAAGAAATATACTTGATCATATAAACTTGCCCAAAACTTAAGCATGCATTGAAATAGACTTTATAGACAAAATCATAGATATAGACATAGGTAATTGAAATCATATTCTCACCATAGACATTTCATCATACTTGAAAACATAGATCATAATCTCAACTCTTTATGAACTACACATTTGGGCACCATACTTTTAAAACTTGGAAAGCATAATATGTAATTGAAATTATTATAAAACATTCCCATGAATCTTAAAACAACCTTAGAAATATGAATATGAAAAAAAGACGCATGATAGATACATGGAGAATTTTCACAAATTGAGTTAGAACCACATAGAATCATCAACATGAAATTCATAGTTTAGAAGAGGATTTGGGCATGAAATTGAGAGAATACTCCCATCCATAACCTACATACCTGGGTACTTTGATTTCACAATCTCCCTTGAAAACCTAAGTGAATTGAGGAAGAACCTAAGGAATTCTCAAGCTTGATCTCCAATGAACTCCTTAATCTTGCATGCATGGAATAAGGAAGGCTTAGAATAAGGTTAAACATCTGAAACACTCCTAATTGAGCTTAAAATGATGTCGTTTAGGACCTAGGGGCTTCATAATTGCAGAAAATACCCACTTACTAAAATGTAGTACTCTTGCAATCACCACGAGGGGACACCACGACTCGTGGTGTACCCTGCTAACTCTCGTGGTGACCAGAGTCATAACAAAGTACACTGCCCAAACTCAAACTGTCAATCTTACTCCTGACAACAACCAACTCCACGAGTCATTAGGAACCCACTTCACGACTCGTGGCTGCCTGCCGTGGCCACCCCAAACAACGAATTAATGCCAATCCTCCCTTCCGCTACATGAGTTACTTAGACTCATTAGAGTCCTCCCAGCACTGGATGACTAGTCCTGTGGCCCAAGCTATAATTCCTGTTTTCTTTGCTTGAACCATGGGTTTTGATCTTAGGGACTTTCTGGTATTACCCCAAAGTTCTTGATCAAAACTGGGCTTAGAATGAAAAATCGGAAAGGAACGAAAAACTTGGTCTCAAGGACTTACAACCAATTAGTCATTTATTAGTAACGATGAACAGTAGCGGCATGAGTCGTTGTCAGCCTCTACCAGATTTCTTTCCTAGATCCGACAGGCAATACAATGACCCATTACTTCAAGTAATAAGTCATTGTTTTGATCCATTAGTAGTAGTATAGAGCGTCAAATCTATCTTTCCAAAAAAATAGGCAGAGACGATGATTCAATATTTAGTAAAACTACTCATCTGTGAGGAGCTGTTGGAGGAAATCCGCCGGGTTAAATCCCACCGTAAATAATGATTGAGCGACAACATTTACATTATTTAAACAGCAGAGACCATTCTCATCTGTCATGGAGGATATCAGAGGGATTGTTCAAGAAACCTGGGTAGCTCATTGAAGACCTTATGACTCACGTCAATAGGTCATGGTTCCATCATTGGTCTGAGTCATGTAAGCTTGGATTTTCAGACCCAGGACTAACTACTGGTCCTAATGATCATGTCTGTATTAAGCAGGCCCATTTGAGTCGGTATGGGCGGTTTTCAAACTGTGTCGGGGCATTTTTGTAGCTTTTTCTTCTTCTTTAATCCTAAACTATGTGTTTGCAGTTTGAGAATTCAGGTTTGATTGAATTCTTCTTCTCCTTCTCTCCCAAAAATGCATAGAGATAAGTGCGTAGAAAACTCATACGGTCATTTCAAAGAAAGAGCTAGGGCTTTTCGTCTTCCTTGAGTGTTTAGGTACTTTTCTTTAGAAATTCTTCTTCGGGTACTCATGGGACTTCAACAAGTTCCCTTTTCCCTTGTGTCCTAAATTACTTTGGAACTTTAAAATTTCCAGCCTTGTAGAGATTAGAAATGGGTTTTCGGTCATCTTAGAAATTCTTTAAATCTTGTTAATTCTCTAAATTTAAATGATTATTCCTAGTTAAAATTTATGTCTTATCTTTAGTTGTACAGTATCTTGTGTACTCAAACCACCCACTTTAGCGCGAAGTATAGACGGACAGTGTGTAAGAACCCAAACTTATAGGTTGGGATTGAACCAGAATATGGAAGATCTAGATGACAGCTACAAGTAAATGAACTTGTATGGTAATTACTTCCGTAGGTAATTCTAATAAAAAGCAAATAATAAAAATAAGCAGCAGTCAAGATTATATTTGTGAATCAATAATTAAAGGATAACTAGGGTTTGTGTTTCCCATAGGTTCACATAATGACTTTGGGTATACACTCGTTATCTATTCAATAACACTTATAGAAATGATATCTTAGGTCCATTCAAACGATCGACCAATCCTTCTTGAATGACTATCCTCAATTACTCGACCAAGTATCATGAGTTTTGCAAACTAATGTTATCACTAAGTTCCGGATATCTATCTACTGGTCATAATAGTTAATACAATGATCATCAAGATCAAGGCTCTGTTGTAATTCTCCTTTTTCCTAAGTCTCTACCTCTTCGACCAAGAAAGTAAATAATTGGTACTTCCTAACATTGTACACTGCAGAATCATTAAGGAATGAAATACAATATAAATTAACAGTATTGGTTTTAGACTCACTTTGTGCAAAAAGCCCTAACTTGTTAATCCGCCATGGTTCCCTAGCTAGCTATGGAGATTTTAGCCTCTCATAGTTGCAGGGTTGTGATTTGTGTTCATTATTGAAAACAATAGCAACAATATACAAGATGGACAGGAAAAATAACCTTCAATTAAACAAATCTTGAATATAAGTACAGCAGAATGGATGAATTCAGAAAGGTTGAACAGCTCAAATCTCTCTTCCAATAGTGTAAAATTTGCTTACTACAATGTTTTCTACTAGAGTGCAAGTCTACTCGTCGTCCTCTATCAAAAATAAAACATAAAAGTATTTATAGAAACACAAGAATGTTTTCCTAAACATGTGACTACTTTCCATATCTGTTGTCGACCTCATCATTACGTTACTACGACTCTGAGGCTGCACGGATTGTGACATCCAGCTTCATTGGCTTGGGTGTTGTGGGTTTTGGCTAAGTGTTGGGCCAAAGTGCGATTCGTACCAACGTGTAAACTGTGCGGTAAGCATAAATAAGCGATCCTGAGCTTTTGGGCCTTTTCTGAACTTCACACGACTGGTATGGTATGACTCGTACCAGCTTGTTCACGGGTCGTAAGTTGCTCTCATCTTGGAAATCATCCTTACTGTGCAATTCTTTTGGATTTGTCGGTAGCTTACCGACTCATACCACTATGGTAGGATCGTGACAAGTTTCATAAGTTCAGTCTTCCATGTTAACTTTCAGCTTTCGATCAGATCTCGGTACGACTTGTAGGTCCATCATATAGATGGATCTTGTGTTACTGCTTCCCTACATGCACACTTTTAGCTTCCTTTTGCAATTTATTGTTCCAACACCCATTATCACGAAATCAAGGGGAAAAGTGCCTCCTTAACATCCACATAAATACACCTAGTCCATTTATTTTATTGATTTGAGAGTCCAACCAGTGTTGTCTAGAGATTCACTTACAGAACATCAACACCCTCAACTTAAGACTTTTTGCATGTCCTCGGGCCAAAGAAAAAAGAAAAACTAAACACGGCGCTCAACTGGAAAAAAAACTTAGATACTACAGCCAAAACTCAAACAAATTTGTGCACTGTATATACAAACTCTTGACCCTTCACTCTTGAAACATAATCAGCTAATGTATTACAAGCAACACATCAAAACATCATATTCAGGGATCAAGACTGTCATCTAGCCATCAACAAGCAATCAAGTCATCACCTATGTGTTTCCACAGACCAGTGGTAAAGAAAACATAATCCATCTACCCTCACAAAAAATGAAGTCCCCGCTCTAGTATGAAGTATCCAACTGAAACATGAAGTTTAGTCAAATAAACACTCCTTCTCTCAAAGAACTGCAAGTATTATGCATCGGATACCATAGGGTTTGCCTTATTTTCTCACCTTTCGGTTTATTAGGTATTAAGTCAAGATCACTATAGGACTTGACCATGGCTTGTAATGTAGAGCTCTAGGACTGGACATTATAAAGACAAAAGATTTTATTAGTGACTATCCCTTCCTTGCTTTTTTCTGAGCCATTGGCTACACCATTCTCCTATTTCACTCATCATTCTTTTTGTCTGCTGTTCCCTTTTTCCCCTTCTGTAGACATTTGCGTGGATGAGGTGATTTTGTTACATTTTCAACACTTTCAACTATTTTGAATTTTGTTCTTTTTCATTATTCTCAAATTTTGCTTTTTTACTTTTCACCCACCATTCCATTTTTATCTTCTTTTCATATTCCTTTTCTGTTTCCTGTTTATGCACCCCTACTTTATCCACCTTCAACCAAGTATTTTTCTTATGTTGAGGTTCACAATATCCAAGGAAGGATCAAGGGACAAACAGGTTCATTATAAATAAATGGGTACAGTTAGCAGGTAAATCAAAGAAATATGAATTCAATTAAGGCTCAAACTTGGGATCAAAGTTCTTGACACTTTGGTAGGGCAATATAGAGGTGAAAGTGAATAACACAAAAATGGCCAATGATCATATCCTAACAACCTATCCTAAAGCCTATGCAAAAAGACCAACCAGAGGGAAAGTTCTAGAGCTTCAACAAAATATATAACAAATACTAAGACCTCACTCACATGGTACATGAACTATTTTCACTTTACCTATCACAGGTTTTCCTACATGGCTTAACAAGACCTTACTATTAATAACTAAATGACATAAAATGATCCCCAAATCATCATTGTTGTCACAAATACCCCAACAAAAGTTTTTAAACAAGGTCAATTTTCCAAAAACAACAAAAGTTGAGTGCATATTCATTGGCTGAGTATTTCTAAGTTACTTTCTAATCAAACAAAAAATCAACAATTACAAGAAATCCTAACACATGTCGGTTCTACTAGATCGATGTCGAGGAAAGAAATATAGCAAGAAAAACCCTCAGGAGACCAAAATTATCCCAAAATACAGTACACCCCCCTTTTTAAAGAGATAAAGGCTTCGTCCCCGAAGCTACAAACTATAAACTTGAAGAGAAAAGGACATACATGTGGCTGCTCGGACTTGGCCTACGTCATCTCGCGAAGGTGGTACCTCCGCTGTTAGTAGTGGCACTTGATCTTGGGCAGAATCTCATGCGCAATACTCAAATACTTCATTCTACTTGTTTATCTATTTTTATGTGTACATTCTCATATAATTCTTAGGTAAATGTGAATTTATACCCCAACCAATATGATTAATCATTGTTTGCAGGTAGAAGGAATTTTTGGAAGCTAATCTACAAGTTGGTGAAGTGCGGGAATTGACTCAGAAGCAAGAAATGAAGTTGACAAAGGGAAGTTGGCAAAGCTAGGGGCTCCGCGATGGCTCCGTGTCCAGCTACCATCGCGGAGGCATTCTTCTGGGAGGAATAAATTATGTCAAATTCCGGTGGAGGTGCGCGTTACCTCCATGGCACGGTGAACTCCGCGATACAGGCCGTGCCACCAAGTGCATTTACCTGGAGGCGGGGTTCCGAGTGGGGGGTTCGTGATAGCAGTGGCACGGAGGCGGTGCTCGCGATACACTCCGTGCCACGTCGCTTGACTATTTCGGAAAAATTTCCAATAGTATAAACAGCACACTTAGGTTTTATTTTTAAACATTCTGACTTTGGAGCAAGAACGTGGTTAGCAGGCAGTTGAGAGGACGAAATTACTAGGGTTAATTCTCTTCCTTTTTCTCTTTAATTTCAGTGCTTTTATGAATTCTACTTATTTGAACATGTTTAATCACAAATGAGTGGCTAATTCACCTCTTCTTGAGGTGAAGGATAATTTTAGAGGAATGTAATCATTAATCATTTCCAGTTTTCATCTTTTCTTCAATGGTTGTTCTATCAATTCTTGTTTTTCTTTTGCATTAATGTGGCCAATGTTAATGTATATCTTAGAAATCCAATTTGATTAGAAAGGAAAGTAATTGGACAGATGTGAATTGGTAGGATATAGTCTTTTTTCTTAGTTGAAAAGTGAGAATAGATTTACATTCAGAATAAGAAATATATACGAAAGTCGTATTAGTCATTTATGGAATCGGTTGTAATAGAGCATGAGGTTCTTATATCACAAAAATGTAGAATAAGGTCTCATGATTCTTTAATTGGATAGAGTAGAAAGATCCAATCCATAGGCAATTAATTCACGACTAGCAACCGAAGAGAAGATTAGCTGATTTGAATTAAGAGAATTACATCCCTGCATGCTTGCCTTAACCTCAGCTTGTTCATTGCTATTGTTCAGACTTCAAAATATAATCTTTACTTAGATTCTTATTACTTAGTAATCTTGACTCATAAAACATTGTTTGTTTGATTTGTCTACATTCATAGAGATATCATTCACTAACACTTGGGTTAATTACTACCGTAGTTCAGTCCTTGTGGGATCAATACTTGGCTTGAAATAAAGCCACTTTACTACTTGTACGACCACGTGCGCGATGTAGTTGCCAGATAACGCCTTCTAAGCAATGCGTACCATGGCAGAACTCAATCAGGTAGTATTCTGGTAGCTATCATCCCAGTTTGGGTTTGTTGGGGCTGAATGTGGCTCACTCGAAGGGTCATGGCCACTAGCAAGCTCAGGCTGAGATGTGGTGGAGCTTCCCGATCCTCTAACTCTCTCATGCGGCTCAGTCATATGCTCTTCATGAGCTCGCATTCTCTCCGCTCTAGCCCGGCAGCTCTTTCTTCTCCTTCTTTCTCTTTTTTTCACACTCTCCTCACCAACATCTTCAACTGCTCTCTTTTTGCCTTTATCACCGGGCTGCAGGTTGGCCCCAGAGTATGCTGCCAAGTCAATATCCTTCTCAAGCTCGCATCCGGGTCGGAAGAGTGGGAGGTACATTATAATAGTTGGTTGTCGTAAAGACAACTCAACCGATAGCTCTGATAGGCCCCAACCACAGAGACTGTCGGTGTCGGCTGCTCCGCCATCCTCCAAGTTAAATATGCTCTCAAAACTATCCGAGGGCGGGCATGAAGGGCACGAGAGTTTGCGCATCTATCTCGGATTTGACCCATGGCTTTACATTCTCCATCATTGCTGTATTTTGCGCTCGGCCATGGTCAATCTCTTTGCCGGCTTCTAGAGAAATCCTGCGGTACCAAGATGTACCCTCTTGGAGTCTGAGTCTATATACAACTGGGCGATGGTGTATTTGTAGTCTTTGAGGCTGACTGCGAATAGTGGCATTTGTAGTCGGTGTCTCGCTCACGCTCCTGAAGTCTTGGGGACATTCACTGTACGTCCCTTCTTCAGGCCCAGTACTAGGATGGCTATGGGAATTCTGGATCTGCTTACCGAGTTCATCTCATCACGGATAAGGCCTATATCAGCAATTCTTTAGCCTCCGATCAATCTCATCACCGTTGTACTCTCGCCTCCCTTCACAGCTTGTATACAAAGGCTCGGGAATGGAATGTAGTTCTTATTTCCACTTCCCTATCTTGTATCTCGGTAGCTATGATCCTCGGGATGTTAAGAGGGTAGCGGGACATGGAACATGCCACCAATGCTGCTCTATCTACACTCGGCGTGTTATCATTATTGTGGATGCTAATCGATGTCTCTGTGTCCATCGGGCCTTTGCGATGAAATTCAATGAGTTCTTTGTCACCTTCTTGCCACCTAAAACCCACTCAACCTCATCTTTGTTGCCTTGCTTCTATAATCTCCGTTAGCCATTGCAACTGCCTCAGTAACACCCACGCTCGGACTCTAATGCAGCTATGGCCTCAACTTGGTAGTCAGCACTATGGGGGTTATCCTGGTTAATTGTGAACTGAGGTTCATACAACATCCAATACAATAGTACGATCAGATACATCAACTACTCTCCTCGGACTAGAACACTCTCCAAGCAAGGATGCTCCTTATCTTTTGCCCCTCCTTTTCTTTCTCCTCCATTGTGGCCAGGTAGTTGGCGTAGAACTCCTGTGATCTCCTCGATTGTATTGTAGAGAGGGTCTTGTCCATCCACTCCTAGCCCATAGAAGCTAAAAATACGCTTCATCTCCTCCAACTTCATTCAAGGAATTAGTGAGGATCCCGCGGTTCTTCGTGGATGCTTCTCTTTGTTTTGTTTTTGGTGATGAGAGCGATGCAGCGATTCATATATCTCTTTAGCACCGACACTCTCCGCCGCATTGTTCTATTTTCTTTGGTAGAAGTCTCCTCCGCCACTACTTCCTCACTGCTTTCTGCATCATCTGGGTCCCTTCGGCCCTTCCTCAGTGTTTGAGTCTGTTCCCGGCCTTTCTTGTTCCTCTCTGGCCCCTCTTGATTTGGAGAGCTTGAGCGGATGTGGCCATGGTTAGCGACTTGGGCCTTTTCTCTTGCCCTAGTGGTTCTTGTTCCATCTGTTTCTGAGGTTTCCACTTGATAATCCTCAAGTGAACCACTAGGTGAATCTCGCTTTCTCGGACTTTGATCAGATTGTTTCTATCAATTGCACTGTAGGGCTTGTGTTTTCTGCCCTCACGTTTGTATATCATTATTTTGGTGAGAAAGGAGGTTGTCATCCATTTGAGAAGAAAATCAGATAGAAGGGTACGATATCTCCACCGCGGTCCTCAATACGAGTTGTGAAAGTGCGATGGTGCCCAAACTGAGTCCACACATTCAATACCATGAAGAGCCAGATCTGCCAGAGTTGTGGTAAATCCATTTTGCACATATTCTTTTTCACCCGACTCATGAAATTTTGACCCGTGATCGATTCACGAGTCGTGGGGGTGAAACTTTCAAATTGATTTTTCAAGATAAGTGATACGAGCACTCAATCGATTCGTAGTGTCAACCTCGACCCGTACTGTGCTACATACCCTTTTTAAATACAGCACTAAATTTTTTTATCAGTGTGTAGGTTTTTGTTTTGTACATTTGAGTTATCAGATTTTCCCCTGATTAAAGTTGGTGCTTTATGCCTTTACCTTGTCTCCTGTAACTCCTTGGTTTTATAGGGACAAAATTCAATTGATTTCCAGTGGGTTTTCGGTTGATTTAGTGTATTTCTTTACCATTGCTTTTTAAGCACACCCAGTGGTTCTTATGGGTTTTTTTATTCCCTCAAGTTCATTTTCAAGCATTAAGAACTTGAATTTACATCTACCAGCCCGATTCGCGATTCATAGATTGGAAATCAATTGAAGTAAAATTTCGCTTAATATCTTGATGTTGGGAGGCTACGGGTTTTGGGAAGATAGTTCTCAAGTCATGGGTTTTGGGGTTTTGAGGTGTTAGCATGGGAAGATGGTTGGTTTTGAAGTTTAAGTAGGGAGGTCAATTTAAAAAATCTGGGCTGAATTGGGTCAATTTAACCCATGCAGGCTCGTACCACGGGTTGTAGGAGCAACTACGACTCGTCACAATATGTAACTGGTGCAAGACCTTACAGTGACCTAGAGCATCCTACAACTTTCGTACCATGAAGGTACAGATGTAGGAAGAGTCGTAGGTGGACATTAGAATTTTCTGCTTTTCCATTTCTACTACCACGAGTGGTACTGAAATCTGTAGCAGTTCTTTCAACTACCATTTTGTTCCTGCACACTGAGCACACATTAGTTCAATAACTTTGGTTGCCTCAGAAGCGCTTGATTTAACGTGGCACGGCCGCGATGCGGAGTGGTGCAGTTACTCAGATTTCACCAAACTACACTTAGGTTGCCTCCCAAGAAGCGCCTGATTTAACTTCATGGCACGACGCAAGTATCTTGACTACTCAGAATTCATCAAGTGACTCATACTCAGCATCCTCAAGTTCGAGATCACTCAAAAATTCCTTTGATTGCTTCATAGTCCGACAAATGTTTGAAAGTGACCTCTTCTTTTTTAGCCTAAACTTTAACAGGCCAGCTTTCACATCTACTAGAGCTCTCCCGGTGGCGAGGAATGGTTGCCCCAGAATGATGGGGACCTCATGCATCTGACCTCGCAATCAAAGATCACGAAGTCATTAGGAATATAAACTTATCAACCTTACGAGCACACAGCAGGATGCCTACTGGCTTTTTTTCCACTGTTCATCATTACCAGTAGCCGCATGTTGGTTGGTGTGGGGGCTCCAATCCTAGCTTCTTGAACACCTCCAAGGGCATTAGATTATGCTAGCTCCCGAGATCACATAGTGCCCTCGTGAACTCGACATTACCAATGTTGCAAGGTTTCGTGTGAAGGCACCTGGGTCTTCCTTTTTCTAAGCTAAGACCCTTGTAGCTATGGCACTTTAGTGATGGACATTGTCAACCGGCTCATAACTTACAGATCTTTTCTTCATCACCAGGTCCTTCATGAATTTTTCATATCCGAGCATCTGCTCTAGTGCTTCAACCAATGGTATATTTTAAAAAGTTGTTTAAGTATTGAAGGAAATTTTTGGAACTCATCCTTTACAATGGAATGGTGGCGGTAGTCTCAGGATAGCCTTTTGCACTAGAGTTTCCTTGATCAATGTCATTACTTCCCAGCCCTTAGGGGCCTCTTGTAACCCGTATTGTTGTGTATCATCACCAATGTATTTCTTCCTCATTCACGCTCTCTTTCCTCCTTTCAACTTCAACAGGAAACGGGGGGTCAACTGTGGTTTTACCACTCCTAGTCATCACTGCCATGCAATAAGCGTCATTCTTTGGATTCTGGGCCGGTGTTTATAGGAAGTGTACCTTTTGTCTAGGGGTTCATTGATGCCAGGTTGCTGGTTGGTATGCTATCTGCTTGATGGCGGTGGCATGAGTTCCACTTTCTGACCCATGCTAGGTAAGTCACTTCAATTTCTTTTAACTGATCATCTTGTGGACCTCTGTTGTTGTTCCTGTGCATCATACTCTCCAACTTTGATTGTGTGCCTCCCCTTCTAAGTGCGATTACAGGGGCACATAGACTCCATCCCGATCTTTGCGATATTCTTCATTCCTTCTCATTCTCCCTCTCGCTCACGACCAGGCTCCTATCTCTAAACCCATTCCTGTTTTAGTTGTCTCTGTATTGGTTCCGACCTTGATTTCCAAAACTTTGGCGCTAATTGTCTTGTCCAAACGCTTGGGCGTTCGCTTAGGAAACCCGCCACTTGGCTATCTAGAAAGTTTTGCCTCCTCCTCAAAATCGGTTGATCAGCTCCTGCTCACTTCCTTGTGTTCCCACCATTTGCCTTTTGGCTCCTGCTCCCATGATATGCTTTGTCGATAAATCCAATGATGTGTGCATGTGAGCCAACTCGACTCCGCGTTCTTCCTCCTTTCCTTCATTTGGTGGTCAAACCAACGACATATGTACCTACCAACGGCATCGGCCTCCCTGCGTATGATTTTGTTTGTCTTTGTCACCCTGTATCAGGATAGTGGCTGCTTCTCCCAGGTGTGACTCAACAGTTCCTCCTACCACCCGTGTCTACTAGAGCCTTGGTGCTATTATTTAGAGACCGGTAAATATTTCCAACAAAGCATCATCAGGATTTTATGGTTCGGGCACTTAGTCAACTTCTTTTGAACCTCAACCAGGTTTCATGGGCCTCCCTCTTAATCTGGCAGAGTATAGATCTCATCTTTTAACCTTAACATCCTTGATGGGGAAAGAATCTCTCCAAAGAGGCTTGTTTAGATCCCTACAATTAGTTATGGAGTCGTTGGGCAACTCGGAGTAACCAAAGTTCATCAAATGTATGTTGGTGTCATCCCATGTGTGGCACTAGACCCACTTTCATGTTTAGCAATTGAATCATGGTGCTCGTGATGTCAAATTTGTCCCCAATGGGCAGCGGTGGTGGCACAATTACTCCAGTTCACCCAACCTCATCAATATACGTGTCATCATCATCGAAGAACTGAGGGCAAATCTCTGAGCTCCGTTGCCCCTCTCATGTCGACCAGCGTTTACCACCTCATCTCTATCATCACCAGCTTGGCGAGAAGTGCGACTAACCACGAGCTAGCTCGACTTGCCTAACTTCTTCGGCTAAACGGAGCTCTCTCTGCTCGGGGTTTTCCATTCTATGCAGTGCTCGTTCGATTTCGGGATTGAGTGGAACAAGGGGGTCTCCTCTACTCCGAGTGCTTGGCATCCACCGGAGGACGGCACGTGGGTATCAAAAAATAACACAAAAATAAACATAGTGAAATAATTACCAAGAAGTCAAATACAAGCAAATAACCTAGCCTTAGCCGTGTTCCCCGGCAACAGCGCACTTTTTGATAATGCTCAAACCACACTTCCAAATGAAGTATGAAGCGGACGTTGTCAAAAAGAACCCAAACTTATAGGTTGATTTGAACCAGGGAATATGGAAAATCTAGATGACAGTCGGTAGATGAACTTGTGGTAATTACTTCACAATCAGGAAATTTTAATAAAGCAACAATAAAAATAAGCAGCAGTCAAGATTATATTTGTGAATCAATAATTAAAGGATAACTAGGGTTTGTGTTCCCCATGGGTTCTGCTTGACTTTGGTATACATAGTGATCTATTCCAATACTTTACTTATAGAACTAATAACTTAGATCCATTCAAATGATCCACCAATCCCTATTAAATGACTATCCTCAATTAATCGACCAAGTATCATGAGTTTTGCAAACTAACCGTTATCACTAAGTTCTAGATATAACTATCCACGCGACCCACAGCTCAAGTTAATACAATGATCTACATCAAGATCAAAGAAGCTACATTTGTAATTCTCTTTTCCTAATCTCTGCCTACCTCTTCGACCAAAGCAAGTAAAGATTCAGGCACTTCCTAACGTTGTACACTGCTAAGATACAATATAAGTATTGATTTTAGACTCACTTTGTGCAACCCTAACTTGTTAATCCACCATGGTTTCCCCAACCTAGCTATGGAGATTTTAGTCTCTCATAGTTGCAAGAATTGTGATTTGTATTCATTATTGAAAACATATAACAATACTTATAGATGATTGAGAAAAAGTATTCCTTCAATTAAAAACCATAAAATCTTGAATAACAAGTAGCAAGAACAAGATGAATTAAAGAAAAGGTTGATCACGAGTTGAAGTAACTCAAATCTCTCTTCCAATAATGTAAAATTGTTTACTATAATGTTTTCCTACTAGAATTAAGTCTACTCGTCGTCCTCTGTCAAAAATAAAATATAAAAAGTATTTATAGAGACACAAGAATCTTTTCCTAAACTACGCAGATTGCTTTCCATATCTGTTTCCGACCTCATCAAAAGTCCACCTCCGACTCGTAGGGGCTTCTCCTGAGATCGTGACATCAACTCGTGGCTTGGAGTGTTGGCTGGATTTTGGCTAAGTGTTTGGGCAAGGTACGATTCGTACCAACGTGCTACGACTCGTATATTAACACACGTGGCTTGATCCTAAACTTTTGAACTTTGTTTTGAACTTCACGGCGTTGTAGTGTGACTCATACCTTCATTTCACAGGTCGTAGGGTTCTCTCGTATTTAGAATCAGCCTTCTGTGCAATTCTTCTGGATTTCGTCACGACTGGCTTACCACGACTCATACCACCATGGTACGATCCGTGACAAGTTTCATAAGTTCGGTCTTCTGGGTTAACTTTCGGCTTTTGATCAAGGTCTCAGTCACGACTCGTAGGTCATCCTACGGATTGTACTGTAGTCTGCACTTTTGCCCTTTTTGCAAACTTTTGGCTCCCTTTTGTAATTTATTGTTCCAACACTCATTTATCCTAAAATCAAAGGAAAAGTGCCTTATATCCACATAAATACACCTAAATCCATGCTATTTTCTTAGTTTTGAGCGTCAATAGTCATTTATCCCAAATTCTGGGATAGCAGAAGTAAGCTCTTGGCCTAATTTTAGCATGGCTTTTATCAAAACTTGCATGATTTAGAACTCAGATATGAATATTGTATTAGCATGATATTTTCCGCGGTACGAATGCTAAAATGATGCATAAATGGAAAGTCAATGTTTTTAGTATGTTGATCATTAATATTTTGTTACTCAATATATTCAGTAGTATCAGTTTATCAGCATGATTATCGTTCTTTAGACTGTCCACGACCTTTTAGATAAAGCAGCTCACGAAAAGTCTTAGAAAACAGTTTCTTTAGGTCCTTAGACTCTTAGAACACTTCGAGATAATTAGTTCGACTTAGTCCTAGGACATCGGTTTTCGAGATGTAAGCCAGTTATATATAATTAAGTCTTCGGTGGGGTAGTACTTAGCACTGGGTGGGTCAAGAGTTCAAGCGCACCCAGGTTTCCAAAAACTACGTGCCATAGTAGGTTGGTACTCGAATGGTCCATGGATAGTGATCACGGGTCGGCCACCATGCCTTTGGCAGGTACGAGTGGGCTCTATTGATAGGGTGTATCATCGGAGCTCCACGTATAGCTCGCATAGTTTATCTGTCGATTATAGACTCTCCCACAGTACAGTTCAGTCCAGTACAATCATAGTCCTAGTCCATTTCAGCCTTCCAAATTTTGAGATTTGCTTATGACCTTCGATCGACTATTGGTTCTTTAATCGTATTGTCGGATTTTCATATATCTATTCGGTATTTACATTTTCGATATGGTCATAGCATGTCATTTAGAACAATTTATGTATTATCAATTTTCTTATGTTTGTTGTATCTCACATACTCAGTATATTCAAAGTATTGGTCATATATTTCTATGTGCTATATCATTTTATGATATAGTCTCAAGTACCTAATACAAACACCATGACTAGTTTCTCTCGATGATTCTCCAATAGCTTTTAGTGGTGAGTCCTCATCTGTTGAGGACCAAAGTTTCCATTTCAGTATATTATTTTTAGTTTAGTTTCAGACATTAGGAAGTTGGTTAGGGTTTGTCCAGCAGCTCATCATTTCTTTTAGAAGGCTTTCGGAGCGGTATTTGTAAGGGGCTAGCTTGGGTTCCGAGTGGTTGAGCAGGTCTTTATTATCATTTCAATATTTTCTTATTTCTTTAGTCAGCTTCCGCTTAATATTATCTTTCAGTAGATCAGTCTTATCAGAATTATGCTTACCATGTTTGTTTGGTCACTTGTGATCCTAAGAAGTACAAATGTCGCATCCAAGGTGTAAACTCAAGTCATGACAATCTTAGTATCAGAGCCTCATGTTTAGAGTATTCTAGGATGTGTATGCGAAAGTTAAGTCGAGTAGAGTCTTTTTCATGGGATTCACATGCCACACTTATGAGGGGAAGGCTACAAGGCATTTTTAGGAAAATTTCTTACTTTATGATTCTTATCGTGCATAGAGTTTGGTAATAAAATGCCCTCTAACTCTTTTCTCTATCCTTTTTAATGTTAATAATGTCTCCCCAAGAACGGAAGAGGACCCAAAAATGCTTCTTCGACCAGCCCCACCAGCTCCAGCTTGGCCTCTTAGCACGATCAAGTGTCCCCTGCCAAATTCAGGGCTACCATACGGAATTGTTCGAGTCTTTGAGGAGCTAGTACAAATTCTTGCAGTAATTCGAACAAGTAGTAAAATGGCTAAAGTAAGCCAAGTATCGATCCACGGGGACTGGACCAAGGTAATGATCAGATCAAGTGTCAATGAACTTTAACTTTAAAAATTCAGACAACAGTTTAAAGAAGATTTTGGGAGTTTGTTTCCTAATTTATACTAATCTAATACAAATTTACAAATTGAGTCTGAACTATAGTAATGAGCATACTGAGGCTAAAAACGAACATGCGGGAAGCAGTTATCAATACAAATAGAGTTAATCTTTCCTTCGGTTTCTATTCAAGAATTGTGCCTATGGATTAAAACTCTCGTATTTAACCCAACTTAAGAATCATGAACCTTCCACCTACATTTCTGTGATAAAAAGAAATTCATGTTCGACCATACAAAACCGATTCCGTAATTGACTAATACGACTTTCGGATATATTTCTATTCTAAAGGTAAATCAATTCCCAATTTTCCCAAACTAAGTAAGAGTCATATCCTACCAATTCACAACTTTCAATTTCTTTCTCTTTCGAGATGAAATCGGACTTTTAGATATACATTAGCATTGGCCAAACATTGTCGATAAGAACAAAAATTGATAGAACAACCATGGAAGATAGAAAAAACCAAAATGATCAATAATTACATTTCTACACAATGTTCTTCACTCACTTAAAAGTGAATTTGGCCACTCATTTGTGGATTGAACATCATCAAATGAGTGTGAATCATACAAACAATTGAAATAAAGGAGAAAGAGATAGAGAAAAACCTAGGATTTTGCGTCCCTCAACCTCCACTGTTAACCCAAGTTCTTAGCCACGCAAGTACACGTAGTCGAACAAGTAGTAAAATGGCTCAAGCAAGCCAAGTATCGATCCCACAGGGACTGGACTAAGGTAACAATCTAATCAAATGTCAATAAACTTTAACTCTAAAAATGCAGACAACGGTGTGAAGAAGATTTTGATATTTTGTTTCCTAATTTATACTAAATCTAAAGCAGATATACAATTTGAGTCAGAACTTTATGAATGTAAGCATGCTGAAGCTAAAACAGGCGTAGCAGAAATAAATTATCGATACAATTTGATTAATCTTTCCTCCGGTTGCTAGTCAAAAAATTATTGCCTATGGATTAAAATAAGTATTTAACCCAACAGAATCACGAACCTTCCACCTACATTTTACGTGATAAAAAGAAATTCATGTTAAAGCCATACAAAACCGATTCCGCAATTGACTAATACGACTTTCAGATATATTTCTATCTTGAAGGTAAATCAATTCTCATTTTCCCAAACCCAGAAAGATCATATCCTATCAATTCACAACTTTCCAATTTCTTGCTCTCTCGAGTGAAACCGGACTTTAGATATATTAACATTGTACACATTAATGCAGTAAAAAAGAACAGAATTAATAGAACAACCATGGAAGAAAGATGGAAAACCAAATGATCAATAATTACATTTCACTACAAAATGTTCTTCACCTCGTGAGAAGTGAATTTAGCCACTCATTTGTGGATTGAACATCATCAAATGAGTGTGAATCAGCCTCAAACAATTGAAACAAGGAGAAAGAGATGAGAAACCCTAGGATTTTCTTCCCCTCAACTAACAACGTAACCCACGTTCTTGCTCCATGCGTCGAATAATTAAAAATGAACCTAAGTGTTCTATTTATACTAGTAAATTTTACGGAATAACAAGCAACGTGTCACGGAGTGCATCGCGGGCACTGCCTGCGTGACTGCCTGGCAACCAGCGGACCCTTACTGGAATCCGGTCGTCGGTGTCTAAGCCCAACGTGCCACGGCGTGCAACGCGAGGGCTTAGCCCAGCGTGCCTGACCCCACTTAGCACCTTCTTTGGAATGCCATGTTCAGTTGATAGTGTCCAACGTGCCGCGGAGGCAACACGGACCTTCCTTTGGAATTTGGCTCATTTTCCTTTTTTCATCAGGGCAGAATGTATCCACGATGGCAGCGTGACACGGCTCCATCATGAGCCCCTTTAATTCATTTTTCCTTGGCCTTTTCCTTGCTCGCTTACGAGTCCATTCCGATTTCTCCCAACATGCATCTTAGCTTCATAAAATTATATTTTTCTTGCCAAACAACGATGTTGGTTAGTATAAATTCACATTTTAACTACAATTTATATGAGAATGTACAAACATCGATGGATAAACAAGACGAAATAACGCATTTGAGTATCACTTGGGCATATAAATCTGCCCAAGATCACTCATCAATACAATGACATTCAACACATTAAGACCTCCTAGACTCAAGAATCGACTCTCGATCTCGGCAAACTCATGCAAATCAGCTGATCAAGACATCCGACATGAAATTCAATCTCTCGTCAAGCATGTGCCCTCACAACACAAGAGAATTTCCCCTTTTCAATCATATGATCTCAAAACATTACATGGAGGGGCATATGCGTTTTGCTCTCTCTCCCAAGGAGATTTCACATGCATCATGTCATGAACCATAGGCTTGCCTCTATTATGTCCTCACTAATATAAGGGCGCGTGATGTAGATCACGTAGGACTTAACGGGTGTAATGTAAGCTAAAGACTGGTAAATCTTGGGCTAACCAATAATAGCAACTAGCATCCTTAAGCGCTTTTCAATACATCCCACTAATATTATGGGCATTGTTTCTTCCTTCATCCTCCCATTCTTGAAGTCTTTCTTTATTTTGTCCCCATTTCTTTAAGCACACTCGACTTAATAACAAAGATTAGTTATACATCTTCATTTTATTTAATTCACAGCAAGTGCACCTTTGACCTTTCTTTGCTCACCACTTCCACTTTTTTCTTTCTTTTGGTCTCACTCCTTGACACTGTGGGAAAATTATTTTTCTTGAGCGCTTAAGAGTTTTGGATCAAATTCACGAGATAATGCAAAGAAGTGGTTAAGCTCGATTTGTACCTTTTAAATGAAAAAATAGGCTAAAGGCTCAATGGGCTAACTAGGATGTACATTCAAGGTAGGTATGATAATGGAAAAACTTTCAGTTACATCAAAGAAATGCCTACATCCTTTCTACACTACATCCTTCATTTCGCCGTACACACACCGAGGCAAGTTCTAGACAATTCACAATAGCATGGAATAATCGAAACCTCACCACACACTCATTACACCTGCTCAACTCAGACATATTCACAGACTCTTCAATCAATAATTAAGAATTCAAGCATTAAGCCTCCAATCACACCAAATGGAACTCTATGGCCTAGGTATCTCAACACGTTTACAAAGTTGCATGCTTTCATATGAATCACCTTTGCATTCTAAATATCATGTACAACACGCAACAAAAATTCCGAACCATAAAGTAGCGACACGTTTGGGATACAAACAAGGCAAAAGAAAAATAAAAGAACGAAAAGAAAAAAAACTACTCTATCGACTACATTTCCCTTAAGGCCGGTCGTATCCATCCATCATAAGGAGCGGTCATAGTACGACTTCGGTTCAATGGGATTGTTCTCGGTAAAAGCACCGAAAACAAACACCGAAACCCAATCTGTAAAAATAATTCCAATGAAAAATTTTTAAAAATATCGATAATTTCGATAAAACAAAAAATTTACACAACCGGCTAACAACAACTCCACACGGCCACCACCCAATGACTTCACATTATTTACAACACCGATTTACAATACAAAACAAACCATACAAAATCACAGGGTCATAATTTTTTCACAGGCACAACAACAAAACATGAACATAAACAACAACGACAGCAACACCTAACTACTCCACACTTAGCAGACTTGTCCCAGAGTGTTCAAAAAATCGACATATCACAAAAGTAGGTGGTGAAACTCCTGATCAATCGAAGTATTCAATTCTTCATCAGGTGCTGCTTCCTCATCGCCCATATGAATCACGCCCCCGCCGTCTTCATCCTACCAATGTCCCGGAGTCCTGCACCGTCTCCTCAATGTTGAGACATAGTCATCTACGAGCTCCACAAAAGCTGGCCCCACTCGGCATAGAGCCGAGCATTTTCACTTGAAGGGGTAGTCCAAGTCAGTTGCCACGACTCATCTTACATTCTTTGGCCTACAGCCTATGCATGGCTACGGCATACGCATCACGAACATGCGGGCCATATGCGATCATCCCGAGCATGTCGCTCGGCTGAGTGTATTTGGCCCGTGAGTGGTGTCAGGTGCCTTGGTTTTTGTGACGTCACGGCACGCCTATCCATCTGTGGGAGTAATTGGGCCTCTTCCTCAATATCGGGCCGGGGAGCGTGGTGACAAACCACCAAGCCCATACCTATGCCCTTGATGCAAACGGGCTCTCTTCATGGCGGAGATGATCACCGCCCCAACATTAATCTCCAGCCCTTTCATCGGGGCATAGACCAAGCACACACGATCCGGGTGACATCATCATGTGCACCCGGGATCGAGCGAAACACACAATTTTAAGCGTAAATCTGGCTTCCCTTTTGTTCATCTGTGAGTAGCGCAGTGTCTGATGGTAGCCCCTTTCCTTATGCGCCACCGCGCTGTTGAGCGGGATCCACCACGAGTCGCGTCGATATGTCACATATGGTGGGTGATGTTGGTGCCAGGAGTTCATGGGTGTACGTATCACTTGCCCCCAAGATGGCATTAAGGTGATATGGCTCAAGGTGACAATTTGCCCCTTATCTTGGCGGTGTGACTGCGGAGCGTCGGGTTTAGTTTGCGTAGAACTCCCAAGTCAGATGGAGATTGCACTCCTTGGGCTCTTCAAAGATGAAGTTGACCCGGCAATGTACAGTCAGGTCAATACGATCACAGAGAATTCTTGTGCAAGTGGCTCCCTTGCAATATGCTCCTCGGGAAGTATTTGTTCTCCTTGTGCTTTGTGTACCACTTCTTCCCTTCGTCAGTCACCCATCCGATTCCGTATTGGCAGCGTTGGCCACGTGGAGCCGCTGGTCTTTGCTGGAAATTTCTTGCTCCCGGTCGATCCACTTTCTCCCGGCGCCCGATGTAGAAGCGCCCTTTCTTTATCTTGCACCTTTCGACATCGTTCCTGTCAAATCAAACAGACGATCCCAATGTTATTCAAATCAAATTAGCTTCGACTAAGGTTGGGTTAAGCTAGGCCACCCCCACACTTAGTCTTTAGCCACACTTACAACATTTCGGCAAGACAATCCTTTTTTTTCCAAATTTTTAAAAAAATTCAGCATGCCTCGTGCATTCGGATAATTCGATGGAATAAATTTTATGTACTATTCAGACTTCGTACAGATAATCAAAAATATCACATCTCGCTACTATTACTTCACATAGCACTTGGCAAAATTCTCAACAACAACCTATGCAATTCTGAATTCCTATGCAATTCATCAATTCATTCTCCCGAAAATACATTGTTTATTTAGCATATTCACATTAACACACAATTCACCTCACTCAACATGCACAACCCCAAATTTTTCACATTTCAACTACATTTAATTTCTTCGTATTCAAATTTTAACCCTAGCTACAAATTTCACAAAAATTCAATCAAGCATGTATTTAGCGAGGAGTTCATACAATCACAATGATACTACAGACATCAATCAACAATAACTTAAATGAATTCAAGCTCCAATTTACACACTTAGAGCAAGGTTTACTCACCTCACATGCTCAAAATTGAAAAATTAGGCAAGAATTTAGATGAAGTTCAAGAACATACCTTTAATTCGATGAAATCGAAGAAAAGTTGAAAAGCTTCGTGACTAGGTCCGTGTCTGCGTTGGGGAAGGGGAAATTTTGGGTGTTTGTCGCGGAGGGGAGTGAAAAATGGGAAAAAATGAGGGAATCGGGGTTTCAAAAGGGTGTTTTTCGCGCAGGTTACCCTGTGACCCGGCGTGACCCGATGCGAAATAGCACTCAACGTGTCACCGAGGGTAACGCGGAGCACCCCCTCCGCGACACGGAACCATCGCGCCATCATTCTGGAATTTCTTAAAAATTCCCACGAAATAGACTTCAACGTGTCACGGAGAGTAGCAGCGGGCACCTCCTCCGTGACACGGGCTGCGCGTGGGCTCAACTTTGTTTTTGCCCACCTTTTATTTTTATCTCACCTCGATTTTTTCTTTGCGATCCTTTGCATTTTTGCCCTCCGATCAACCTGAAATTCATCTCACAACAAGAAATTGGTTAGAATTCAAAGGTTTCTAACATAAACAATATTTCTTCTTTTATTTACATTTTTATATTTTTCTTTTTTTTTCTTTTTTTCTTTTTTCTTTTTCTAACTAATTCTACTTGTCTATTCCAACAATTTTTCTTTGGTTGCCTCCGTGTAACATACAATTTACATCGCGGCTCGACGTCATTGAAAGCAAATCATCCTCCTAGGGTGACGGTCGTCTTCTCGACCTGATCCTCACCTGTCACACAGCACACCGTGCCCATAAGCTGCGACCGTGGCATTTCGATATTCTTTCCACAACTCCAATTTTGGGGGGTCCTTCACCGGTGGTTTTCACACTGGCTCTCGCGAATCAACACTCTGAGCAATATCCGCTCGATCAAGCACGTTGATCATTGAAAGTTCCTCATACGGCTAGGATGCTTCGTGGCCTTGTACACATCAAATACCTCCATCTTGTCGTGTGCCCTCATGGTTAGTTGCCCTGCAGCTACATCCAATCAAGCGCTTTCGGTCGCCAAGAAAGGACGTCCCAAAATAAATGGGACCTCCATCCCGGCTCAAATCTAGCACAACGAAGTCTGCAAGGGAAGATAAAGAGAACCCACTTGCAGCCAGCACGTCCTCCACAATGCCATGCAGTGTGGCCAAAGAATGATCTGCTAGCTGCAGATCACTGTAGTTGGTCTAGGACTCCTAGCCCCCAACTTTGAACACCGATCGGCATCAAGTTAATGCTCGCTCCCAAATCACATAATGCGAGCTGGATACTCTATGCAGATTGTCATTTGAATTGTAAATCTCGGGTCCTTGAGCTTTGTGGGCAACCTATTTTGTATCGGGAAGTGCACTCTTATGTAAGTGCCACCGTAGCGTACTCCGTCAACCTGCTTTTGTTCGCCCACGATGTGTGATATACTTTGCATTGCTTCGGCACTCCTGTAAAACATCAACAAGAGGTAAATTAATGTGTATTTGTTTAAGCACCTCCATGATCTTTTAGAAACACGCTTCCTCCTTGTGTTCTTTAATCTTTCTAAAGGGGAACGGGGGTGGTGGGTCTTTCTGGTTCAGCTTCCTTCTTCCTCCCCCTCTCCATCAATTGTGCTCCCTCTCATTCCTCCACTACTCCATTGTGAGGTGGTCTTTGCAGTTCCACCTCCTTGAGTTGTAAACCACTCCTTGTAGTCACTTGCATTCACTTGCTTGGATTGGGGTCGGTGGTCACTCAAGTCCCCTCGGCCTGGTGTTTTGAGCTCCATTTAGTTGCCCCAAGCGGTACTCCGAGGCGCCTTAGTAGCTAGCTGATTGTTCTTTACATGTTTGATTTCACATAGTCAGCCTGCAATTGAGCTTGGTTAGCTATCATCGTTTGAACATTTCCTCAATGCTGGGTGATGGTGGTGGAGGAGGTGCATTGTTGCTTCTGTATTGCGGTGATAGTTATGTTGCCCTCCTTGATTTCTGCACCCCACGACTCAAACTCTGCCCTTGATGGTTATTTACTACCCCAAGAAATTTGGGTGACTCCTCCAGTAGAGTTGTAGTTGTTGCCATCTTTGGTTGGTGATTATTTCTCTGTACAATACCAACAAAGGTTTACTGAATCGGGATTCTCTCCACAACACTCAGGCGAGTGTTCATTGCCGCCACACACTTCACACCAAATCTGCTACACTACATTCAGGGCTTGGGGCGGATTCCAAGCTCATATTCTTCAAATGGTGTTGAGTTGATTCTTGCCAGCTATCTGTACGGCGATAAGTACATGGAAACCATCCACTTCAAGACTCCTGCTGCTTTTTCCTTGTTCCTCATCTTAAAGTCCGCATTCCCTCTTGATTTCCATGAAATATGATTTAACAAAATATACAACTCCTCATAAGTCTTTTCTAATGCTTGTCCCCAATTTCTTGAGTCTAGCAAAATTTTTTGTGTGGGGTTCCAAACCCTCTGAAAGTATGCACCAGCACATCATTGGATTGGTGGTGATGAGGAAATCCCGCAACATGATTGAATCTTTCCCAAGCTTGATCTGATTCTCCCCCTCTCTTTGTTTTAAAACTTAGAATTTGACTTCTAAGTCTTATTTACATTTTACCGGATGGAAAGAACCGTATCAAAAATTTCCGTGCAAGATCATCCCAAGTGGTGATGGAATTAGGTGGCTCAGCTTTCAGCCACCTCTTTGCTTCTCCCAAAAGTGAAAATGGGAACAATGTAAGCCTGACATAATCGGATGACACTCCGGCGAAGGATGTAAGTGTCACTTATCTCAAAAAAGTTTAGGAGATGTTGTTGTGGATCCTCGTGAGAGAGACCTGTGAATTGCCGGCTGGTGTGTACTTGAATTGCACCATATTCTGTTTAAGCTCAGACACTCCTCCTGGCTCAGGTTTGTGAATGCTTGATGTAACGTTGTTATCATGGGATTGCCACTTCATGTGAACCGGCCTGTTGCCATTTCCTCGAGCACTGAACACGCCGCCCACAAGTGGTGGATTCTGTGGTTGCTCGGGGATTGTTTGTACGACAGCTTCACGACTTTCTATCTAAGAGCTTCTCTCCTTTGACGATGGAATTGTCTTTCGGCTCTAAGTATGAATCCACTAGCTCCTTGTCTCTTGCCAGTGTTCAACGAGAATTCCAATATACGCAAAAAAACTTGAGGCTAAGATCAAGTTGTAGGCACTAATATAGAAATAGTAAACTAACACTTAAAGAAAACAATTCTACCAATTGCAGTCCGGAAACTTAGCGATTGCCGAAAACTTGTTCAGGTCTTTTAGAGAACTACACGCAAATATCGGTGGTCGAACAAGTAGTAAAATAGTAAATGACAGTATCGATCCCTGGGAATTTGGACCAGGCTGATCGAATCAAGTGTCCAATAGACTTTAACTCACAAAAATGCAAACAACGAGTTTAAAGAATATTTTGGGAGTTTGTTTCCTAATTTATACTAATCTAAAACAAATTTACAAATTGAGTCGAACTATAGTAATGAGCATACTGAGGTTAAAACAGACATGCGGGGAAGCAATTATCGATACAAATCGGTTAATCTTTCATTCGGTTGCTAGTCAAGAATTATTGCCTATGAATTAAAACTCTCGTATTTAACCCAACTTAATAATCATGAACCTTCCACCTACATTTCTGTGATAAAAAGAAATTCATGTTCAAGCCATACAAAACCGATTCCGTAATTGACTAATACGACTTTCAGATATATTTCTATCTTGAAGGTAAATCCAATTCAATTTTCCCAAACTAAGAAAAGATCCATATCCTATCAATTCACAACTTTCCAATTTCTTGCTCTTTTGAGTTGAAACCGGACTTTTTAGATATACATTAACATTGGCCACACATTAATGCAGTCAGAACAAGAATTAATAGAACAACCATGGAAGAAAAGATGGAAAACCCAAATAGACAATAATTACATTTCACTACAAATGTTCTTCACCTCAACAAGTGAATTTAGCCACTCATTTGTGGATTGAACATCATCAAATGAGTGTGAATCATACAAACAATTGAAATAAAGGAGAAAGAGATAGAGAAAAACCATAGGATTTTCGTCCTCATACTATTTTTTGTAACCCACGTTTCTTGCTCCACCAAGTCAGAATAATTAAAAATGAACCTAAGTGTTCTATTTAACACTATTGGAAATTTTCCCGGAATAACAAGCAACGTGTCACGGGTGCATCATGAACACTGCACTCCGTGACATGCCCACAAACCGGACCCTTGGAATCCAGAGGGTCGTCCAGGTATTTAAGCCCAACGTGCCACGGCGTGCAACGCGGGGCTTGGCCAACGTGCCCACGGCCCAGCGCACCTCCACTGGAATGCCATGTTCGGTATAGTGTCCAACCTTACAGAGCAACGCGGACCTTCACTAGAATTTGGCTCATTTTCAGCATCCGGGCAGAATGCATCCACGATGGCAGCGTGACACGGCTCCATCATGAGCCCACCCCCAATTCATGCTTTCCTTGGCCTTTTCCCTTTGCTTGCTTCCAAGTCCATTCCCGATTTCTTCATACATGCATCTTAGCTTCCTAAAATTACATTTTTCCTGCAAAAAAACACTAATCATGTTGGTTAGTATAAATCCACATTTTAACTACAAATCACATGAGAATGTACAAATAACGTTGGATAAACAAGATGAAATGAAGCATTTGAGTATCATGGGCATATAGTGCCAAAGATAGAGTCACTAGCCTAGTGGTGACCAGCTAGTTCAACTAGCAGGTCATTGCACCTGCCAATACAAGTGGGTCTATAGCCATTGCGGAAGTTCGAGTTTTACTCGGATGAATCCCCAAGATTTCTGAGGTCTAAGGTAGATGAGGACCCGCGGGAGTTCATTGAAAGAGGTCAGGAAGATCACCCAAATCATGGATGCTACCTCGGTTGAAAGTGCGAGATTTGGTACGCTTATCAATTAAAGGGTGGCGGTGTAGACAGATCGGTGGAAGGAAGGGAGACGGATTGGTGAAGGCCCAGTGAAGTGGGATGAGTTTGTGACTGCGTTCCTGGATAGATTCTTTCCCTAAGAATTGAGGAAAGCTAAGGTTGGTGAGTTTGTAAACTTGGTATGTCATTACGGAATTAAACTTTGAAGTTCACCCAAGTGTCAAGTATGCTCCTAAATAGTTGCGAGCCGAGGGCTCGCATGCGGAGTTCGTGAATGGAGTTTCGGATCTAAGTAGTCAAAGTGTAGGACTGTCATGCTTATCAATGAAATGGATATCTCCAACATATTCATGCCCGATAGATAGAGGTATAGAAGGCTGAAGGATATGAGAGGGAGAGTAAACGGGAGAACGAGGTCGGTTTGAAGTACTCCCAACAGAGGTCAAGCGGTGGTAATCATCCCCAACAGCAACAGAGACCTCCAGCACCCTCATCAGCCAGTGCTCCTAACTTCCAAGCCCTCAAAGGATCTTAGGGATGGAGCATTAGGATCCCAGTGCCAAAGTCAAGTCTCAAGCATCCGCACCTTTCCGATTATGTTCTAAGTGTGGCAAGAACCATCGGGTGAGTGTCGTCTATAGAGCAGGAAGGTTTTTGGTTATGGCTAAGCTGGGTCACAAATTGAGAGGATTTCCTATCAGCAGGATGGGGGAGGGACCAGTCCTCCACCTCGGCAGCTGAAAACGAGGTTGTTCGGCTCGGCAGGGGGTACTACCTCGAGGAGTACGGTGGAGGTCGAGCGCCAAAATCGCTTTTATGTCGCTAGCCTCCCATCAGGACCAGGAGAACTCACCCTAACGTAGTGACTAGTATATTATGACTCTTTCAAATAGATTATTGTATGCTTTACTAGATCCAGGAGCCACACTTTCTTTCGTGACTCCCTTACATTGTTGTCAATTTGATATTGGCCAAAAATTCTCTCGAGCCATTTTAGTCTCTACTCCGGTTAGTGAGTCGGTTAGAGTTAGTCGGGTGTATAGGGATTGTCCGGTCACAATGTTGCATAAAGTCACCACCAGTTGGTTTAGTAGAGTTAGACATGGTCGACTTCGACCTTATTCTTGGCGAGGACTAGTTACATTCTTGCTATGTGAGTTTCTTTGGGGGCAGGTCGTAAGATTTCGGTTTCTAATCAATCGGTCCTAGAATGCTGGAAGGGTAGTAGCCAGCACCTAAGGGTCAGTTCATCTCTTTCTTAAGTCGGGGGAAAATGATCGCTAAAGGTACATCTATCGCTTGGTTAGGGTCAAGATTCTGGTTTTTTTTTTTTCGAGGGCAACACTCCGGTCGGTTCTAGTTATAAATGGATTCCCGATGTATTTCCGAAGATCTTCCCGAAGTCCCTCCCCCAATGGGAAATAGACTTTCGCATAGACCTTTTTCCAGATATCAGCCTATCTTAATTCCTCCTTATAGAAAGGCTCTGGGCAACACAGAATTAAAGGAATAGGTGAAAAACCTTCTAGATAAGGGCTTCATCAAATCCGAGTATCTCTCCATGGGGTGCCCAGTCCTATTCTAGTACGAAAGAAGATAGTACACTCAGAATGTGCATCAACTTCCATTAGCTAAACAAGGTTACAATCAGAACAGGTATCCTCTGCCCAGGATTGATGGCTTGTTCGACGAACTTCAAGGCGCTAGTTGTTTTTCCAAGGTAGATCTCATATTAGGATACCACCCATTTCGGGGGTCGAGGAGAATGTGACATTTCGAGACTTCCTTCAGATCTCAGTATGGTCACTACGAATTCGTAGTTCATGTATTTGTACTAACACTCACCTGCAGGTTTATGGATCTGATGAACGGTATTCAAATTGTACCTGGACATGTTCGTTATTGTCTTTATAGATGATATTCTGGTTTACTCCAGAACAAAGGAGGACCATGAAGACCATCTGAGAATAGTTTTACAGACTCTCAAGGACCTCCAGTTGTTCCCTAAATTTAGCAAGTGTGAGTTCTAACTGAATTCAATTGCATTTCTCGGTCATGTGGTCTCTAGTGAGGGTATTTAGGTGGATCCTCAAAAGATTGTGGCAGTTAAGAATTGGCCCAGACTGGTTAATCCATCAGATATCAAGAGTTTCTTAGGCCCTAGCCAGTTATTATCATTGGTTTTTTAGAAGGTTCTCCTCCATTTCCTCTCCTTGTGGACCTAACTCAAAAGGTGAAGTTTCGGTGGTTTGATGGATATGTGAGAAGAGCTTTCAGGGAGTTGAAGACTCGACTCACTACATCCCCAGTTCTGAAAACTCTGCCAGAAGGTTCAGATGGTTTTGTGATCTGATTTGATGCCTCTAGAGTTGGCCTTGGTTGGGTTTGTAATGCGGTATGGTAAGGTAATAGCTTACGCCCGGACAACTCAAGGTTCATGAGAAGAACTATCTGACTCATGATCTTGAGCTGGCAGCGGTAGTATTTGCCTTGAGATTTGGAGGCACTACCTTTATGGTGTTCATGTGAATGTTTTTAACGAGACCATAGAGTCTACAATATGTGTACGATCATAAGGACCTAAATACGCATCAAGAAGGTGGTTAGAGTTGTTGAAAGACTACGACATGAGTGTGTTGTATCACCCGGACAAGGCCAATATAGTGGATGATTCCCTCAACAAGAAGTCTATGGGAGTATTACTCATGAGGAGGATAAAAAGGAGGCGGCAAGGATATTCCTGGAGCGGCTTGGTTAGGGGTCGATTAGTTGGCTCAATAGAAGGTGGAGTTGTAGTCCAGAATGGGTCAAGAATCTTCCCTGGTGGTGGAGGTTAAGTCAAAGCAGGATAGAACACAATTCTACTCCAGGTTGAAGGAAGCGGTCCTAAAGAAGAGGTGGAAGCATTCTCCAAAGGAGGGGATGGTGTGCTCAGTTGCCGGGGCGGAGTTATGTTCCAGGATATAGACGATGCGAGGCAGCGGATACTAATGGAAACTCACAGCACTAGGTACTCTATCCACCCAGGTACCACCCAAGATGTACCGTGATCCACAGGAAGTCTATTGGTTGAATTACATGAAGAAGGACATTGCGGGAATTCATGGCTAAATGTCTAAATTTCCAACAAGTCCAAAGTTGAACATCGGAGACTGCAGGGTATGACTCGGGATAGCATTCCTACTTGGAAATGGGAAGAAGTGAACATGGAATTTCATTACAAGTTTACCTCAAATGCGTGCGAACAACATGTGACTCCATTTGGGTGGTTGTAGACCGGATGACTAAGTCAATACATTTCCTACCAGTTAAGACCACAAACTCGACAGAGGATTATGCTAGACTATACATTTGGGAGTTAGTCAGATTGCATGAAGTTACCTATTCCATCATTTCAGATAGTAATACTCAGTTCACCTTGCACTTGTAGAAGTCCTTTCAGAAGGACTTGGTACTCAAGTCAAGCTCGGCACGACTTTTCACCCACAACCAAATTTCAGTGGCGGATTATTGGAGACTTTGCAAGATATGTTGAAGGCTTACGTGATCGATTTCAAGGGCAGTTGGGATGATCACCTAACTCTCATCGAGTTTGCATACAATAATAGCTACCACTCCAGTATTTAGATGGCTCCATTCGAGGCACATTATATGAGTAGGAGGTGCGGATCTCCTATAGAATTGGTTTAAGGCTGATGAAGCTTCCTTGATAGGACTGATTCGATTCATATAAGGCCATGCGGAAGGTTCAACTTATCAAGGAGCAGTGAAAACAACTCAAAGCAAGTGAAATCATATGCAAATATAAGAAGAAGGGAGTTAGAGTGTTGTGGATGATTGGGTATATTTGAAAATTTCACCCATGAAGGGATTAATAGTTAGGAAGAGCTAAGTCTGAATATATTGGTCTTTACGAAGTCTTGGAATACATTGGCACTGTGGCTTATGAGTTGGAATTTGCACATTGGAGTTAGAACCGGTGCTCCCCGGTATTTCATGTCCTTGTTGAAGAAGTGCATGGGTGACCCGACCTCAGTACTACCTCTAGAGAGTGTTGGTGTAAAGGACAATCTCTCTTACAAAGAAGTTCAGTTGATTCTAGACCGTCGGGTTTGTAAGCTAAGGAAAAAGAGACCACTTTAGCAAAGGTATTACGGAGGAACTTGACTAATTAAAAGAATATGGGAAGACGAAGCGGACATAATGGCTAAATACCCTCACCTATTCCTTTTCAGCTAAGCATCAGCATCAGGTAGTAAATTCTTCCTCAATACTCTATTCAGTTCCATACTACTCATGTTTTAATGTGCACTCTAGTTGCATAACTCGGTTGAAATATGTCTACCTCGGTTCGAGTCGATCCTCCTTGATGAGTAGTTCTGATCTTCGGTTGGGATGCATCTCTATCCCCAGTCTCAGCTTACTTAGCCTTAATTCAGGACAAATGTTCCAAGGGAGTTATCGTAACGCCCCGAAAGTTCTTAAGATCAAACCCGGACTTGGAATGAAAAATCAAAAAAGAAGTAAAGATTTGGTTTTGAGCGATCAACCAACGAGTCATTGTCAGTAACGACGACCCATTGCGTGAGTCGTTGTCAGCCTCTACAGATTCCTTCCCAGATCCAGCTTGAGCAATACAATGACCCATTGCTTCAAGTAACGAGCCATTGTTTTAATCCGTTAGTAGCAATCCAAAAACCTGCCAAATCTGTCTTTCCAAATGATGAGCCAAACGACGGAGTCATTTGTTTGGTATAACGACTCATCATAGGGAGTCGTTAGAACAAATCTAGAAAGGGTTGAAATCCCTCTGAAAGTGACAATGGTTTGGAAATAACGGCCCATTGTTTCTAACGACGAGTCATTTTGTCCGTGTTGGAGGATATCCGGAAGTTATTCAAAACTCTTTCGGTAACACTTGAAGAACCAATGGCTCGTTATTCTGTCTAATGGGTCATTTTCCGTCCATTGGTCTGAGTCTGGTAGCTGGTAGTTTTAGATCCAAGACCAACGACTAGTCCCAACGAGGTCGTAGTCACAACCAACGACCCGTTGTGTGAACCGTTAAGTCAAAACGGGCGGTTTTCAAACTTCTTCTCAGGGGGCATTTTTGTAACTTTACGCTTTGCTCCTAAACTATGTCGTTTGAGGTGCGGTTAGAGGGAAATTTAGGGGTTTGATCAACTTCTTCCCCTCATTCTCTCCCAAAACTCACAGAATTAGTACATAGAAAACTCGGTGGTCATTTCCAAGCAGAGCTGGGCTTCTCTTTCTCGGAGTTCGGGTGCTTTTCTCGAAAATTGTTCGCCCCGATATGTGGAACTTCAACAAGGATTTCCTTTTTCCCTTGTATCCCCAATTACTTTTAGAGAACTTTAAAATTTCTAGCCCTATGAAGATTAGAAGCTAGGGTTTTCAGTCGGCTTAAAATTCTTTAACTCTTGTTAATTCTCTAAATTTACATGATTATTCTAGTTGAAATTCATGTCTTAGCTTTAGTTGTACGGTATGCTTTCTTGACCTAATTTTAGCATAGCTTTTTAATGAAACTTTGCATGATTTAGATCTCAGATATGAATGTGGTATTAGCATGATATTTTCACTTGAATTATGAATGCTTACATAGATGCATGAATGGGAAGTCAATGCTTTTAGTATGTTCAATCTCAATAATATTGTGATTACTTAGTATATTTAGTAGTATCATTTTATCAACATGATTGTCATTTTTAGACTGGCACAACACTTTCGGATAAAACGGCTTTGACAAGTCTTAGAATACGGTTTTGGTCCTTACACTCTCAAAACACTTTAGATAAGTAGTTAGACTTAGTCTTAGGATATCGAGTTTAGGAGCTATCGGCCAGTTAGATATAATTAACTTTTCGGTGGGATAGTACTTAGCAGAAGCGAGCGAGTTCAGCGCACCCAAGTTCCCGAACTTACGTGCCACCATAGTTTATTAGCAGAATAGGCTCTAGACAATGATCACATAGCTCAACCATTATGACAAGGTACGGTGGGCTCTCTTTGATGGGGTGTATACATCAAGCGCACGTCTAGCTCACATGGTTATGTCGGTTATAGGCTCCCATAGTACGGTTCGGAGTCTAGTATAGTCATAGTCCCGATCAGTTCGGCCTTCAGTTTTCGGGATTGCTTATGATCTTGATCAACTATTGGTTCTTTGCGTATTGTTATATTTTCATATTTTTGTTCAATATTTACGTTTTCAGATATGGTCATAGCATGTTATTCGATAGGATTTATGTATTATCATTTTCTTATGCTTAGTTTGTATCTCATATACTCGGTATATTGAATTACTGATTGCATATTTCTATGTGCTATATGGTTTTATGATATAGGCTCGGTACCCAACCGACACACGCATCTAGTTTCTCTTGGCGGTTCTCCAACAGCTTTTGGGGTGAGTCCTCATCTGCAGAAGTGGAGTTTCCATTTCGATATATTGTTTCGGTTTAGTTTAGACATTAAAGTTAGCTGGGGATTTGTCACAATAGCTCATTATTTTTAGAAGGTTTGAGATAGTATTTGTAGATTCATCTGGTTAGATGTTTGAACAGATCTTTATTATCGTTTTAGTATTTGCTTATTTCTTTAGTCAACACGCCCAATATTATCTTTCGGTAGATCGGTCTTATAATTATGACACCATGGATTTGTTTGAGATTACATGTGGTCCCAAGTATCGTGTCGTGTCCAGGATGTAAACTCGAAGTCGTGATAGTACTATTATATCACGGCGGTCTATAAAGCAATCTATTGTTGCTAATTCTTTAAATCATCTTGAGATGTAGTCATTCATGAAGCAAATAGAGGGAAATGTGTATGGTTTGAGATCAATGATATGTTTCATCAAAGAAGATGTGGCTGAAATATGATACCAAGTACCAACGATCCTATATGAATTCCGGGGCGGATCTAGGGGACGGGAGGGTGTTACCCGAACCCCTTGGCTTAAAAAAATTATACCATATATATAAGATAATTTTTTAAACTTTTTATGTACAAAAGTAGATTTTGAACCCCCTCCAATATAAGACTGGAGGTTGTCTTAGTGGTTTAGAGGGTTCAAAATTTACCTTGGGGTTCCAAGTTCAAATCCCAGGTAATACATTTTTATTTTCAGACTTCCCTCTTAGTATGAAAATCTAAATCAATCTGCCACTGATGAATAATATTGCATGCATGAAAATACAATTAAATGAGGCTTCATAAAAAGGAGACAACGAAACACATTTCACCAAGGTATTCTTCACATGACCTGGAAAGCAGAAGACAATGTTGTATGCATATTCCAATTAAAATGAAACTTCATAACTAGACACAATGAAACACATTTCATCAAAATTATTCTTCACATGACCTCGGAAGAATGGTGATATTGATGTACAACAAATCCATTTAAGTGATAATCAAGCAAATTATTCACCGTCATATCGACTTCAACTCTTGAAGATGTTATACAAAATTGGAATGAAGACTTGAACCTTTGAATCGTGATCTTTATCAGGGAAGCAAAATACACATTATTATTCTTTTAGAACTAAAATTATACCCATTGAGTTTTCTAGTAAGGTTTTTAATGAAACTGACTAGCAATGCGTATTAATAGATACATGTACTTTTTCTTTCACTGAAATTTTTTCACTAAATTTTTTTTTTCAAGTAAGATTTTAATGGGACACATTATATATTAATGAACATTACAAGGAAGTATTGTAAAATAGATATGAGAAAATTTCAAAAATGGCAACAATTTGGAAGAAATTAGGGTTAAGTGACACAATTTTATTATTTACATAAAATGGCAATAATTCATGTGTCATGCTTTGTATTTAGCATCAGTAAGCATAACCAAATACAAATACAAAATCTAAGAATTTGAGTGATTTTAGGAATTAGGTTTCAATTAGAATTTCGGTTACCATAAATCACTCAAGTGATAATTATTAAATTTAATTTTATATAAAAAATTCTATTTTGAATATTTTTAATTTTTCCAAATTTTTCAAAAAATAAAATCAAACATAATATTTCTCCAGATTTTTTGCATGATTCTGATTTGATAATATTTCTTTAAAAAAATACATATGTATTTATGTGTACTAATACTAAGATGTATATTCTTTTAAATTTAATATTTTAAATATTAATTTAATTGTCTATTTTTTTTTTGTTATATGTATTTGAAAAATAAATGCGTATATAAAAGTACATACGAGATATGTATTTGAATGTATATCACACCATTAATAATACATATTTTGCAAAAGAAAATACATACCTATTTTCAATTTAAAAAAATACATGCGGTGCTGTATTTGATTGTATATCCTTTCTAAAATAAATACTTATTTCCAGAAACAAAAACAAATCAAACATGATATTCAAAAAATCTTACAGATTTGAATTCAAAAAAAAAAAGTCGAAGCGATATATATTTTCCATCTGAGAAAACTAATATTTAAAATTTAAAAAAATAAAACAACACAGTTATATGTATTTGAAAAATAATTTGTATATTAAAATACATACAGAGATATGTATTTGACTGTATATCCACTATTAATAATACATTTTGCAAAAAAAAAAATACATACCTATTTCAATTAAAAAAATACATACAACGAAATTTAAAATTATAAAAAGATAAAAATATAAAATTCAAAAATAAAAATATTTTTATTTTTTTTAGTTTTTTTAAAACTAAAATTCGTTTTTTTTAAAAAAAATTCAAACTAATAAAATAAATAAAAAAACCTCAATTATCAATTCAATTTCAATTTTAAAAATAAAAACCAATTAAAAAGACTTACTTGATTTAGAGAAGAATGTGAGATAATTTAAGCGAAAATTTCACAAGGATTTGATTCTGGTCTCAGAATTGATTAACGTTGAAGGAGAAAAAAAAGGAAAAGGGATAGACATGTTGGAAGAGAGAAGAAAAAAGTGGATTTAATTGGAAAGTTAATTGAGTAAATTAAGGACCCACTATTAAAAATGGAAAATACAAAGTAAAAAATAAAAAATGGCACATTAAATGAAATAAAGTCATTATATGTAATTTTTTTGAAATATGATCATCATATGTAAATAGTTTTTAAATGTGCTATAATATACGTAATTTTCTCAATAGATATTCATTCTTTGTACCCAAGGAAAGTAAGTATGGCAACACTTTGTGTTATTGTGCAAGTAAGTGGGCCTCATACACATTTGTGCCCAAGTAAGTAGGACAAAAAGTTTGTGGCTTATAAATAGTCATCACTTGTGATAAGAAAAGGAGGAAGATGAAAAAGTTAGAATGAGTTGTTTTTCCTTTAGTACTTTTTTGTTTTAGTTTGGTTCTCTGCTTTTATTTTATAACAAATGTAACATTTCAGCTTTATTAAGGTTCAAAGATTCACTTGAAGCGCCGGACAAATGTATGGTATAATATTTGGTAATGATTCCAGTATGCATGTATTGATTCTAGACTTGCTTGTGCAGTATGCTTTCATAGAACTGCACATTACCAAGGACAAGACATCTTTTAGTTGCTCATATCTTGTCGGTGTTTGCTTTCTTTTTCTTTTTCTAGTTTTAGTGATTCAAAAGAAAAAATAGTTCAGTTGCACGAATAGTCAAAAGAGTTGTTCAGCTGCTAGTCATGATTTTTTCCTTCCTTCTCTCACTCCTGTTTTTGGCTGTGCTGGTGAAAAAAAATCCATCTAGCTGGTACATTTGCACTGCAAATACAAACAAGCGACATTTCCTTTCCAGCTAAGGGAATATTCGGGTGTTAGTAAGAGAAGACACATTTGTGTCTTGACTCCAAGATTACAACACTCTATCACAAAGCTAAGATTCTCAATATGGCCAGGGTTAAATTGTATTGGCGTCTCTGGTAGTACATATGGTTCCGCTTGTAATCTATATTTCTAACGGGGTCAAACATATATATACAAAACAATTCCAGATAGATCACTACACATTTGCATACGCTTCTGGCAGTAAACAATTACCTGTGGGCAGTGTTGCTTAAATACAACAAATACACATATAATACAACGGGTCGTGCCTCCTGGCAATGACTCGTTAAGTGCCTGGATACACATATAATAATGTTATATAATTGTGCAAGAGAAGAAAAATAATGGAAAAAGAATAAAGAAAGAAGAATAAGTGGAAAAGATTCATCACATTCTACCTGCCAATTCAATGACAAACTCATGCACAAGCTCTTCGAGCAACTTCTCCTCAATTTCTATTCCTCCATTGTCTAATTCTAATCTCAAATTTTCAAGCCACCACTTCCCCATCACCTCCTTACTCACCATTCCTTCTGCCACCAGGCTGTTTAAGTCCCCGCCATCACTAGAGAGATATTTCACCTCATTAGAAAACCATTCCTTCATCTGATCCCACACTTGGTCCAACAATACTAGTCTTGCTCCCTGTGGCAGATTACTGCAGACCCCCATAGAAGGTATGGCTCTTTGGAAGTTGTCTGGTCCATATCCTGCAATTTCTAGTAAAGCTGCATTTACACAATCAAACACAAGCTTTTGGGTTGATCTCCTTTGCCTTCGCTTAGCCTCATGTACTGTCTCCTTGTCATTCATATTAATGTATTTTTCTCTGAGTGATGGATCTAAAGGGCTTTCAGCAGAATGCCACATGGTCAAGAAAGCGTCAGACTGCACTTCATCAAGCCCGGCCACGGCTAGTAATGTTTGAACATAAGAGAACCATTCCCGTTCTACTTCCACAGTCCTCAGAGTGGATGATGATGGTCTTACACAAACTGAACTGGCTGTATCTGCACAGGAATCGTCCCATGACAATGTACGAGCAATTGATCCTATTGGAGGAGATTTATCAATCAAATTGGACCTTATAGGGTGAACAGACAACTCAGCACCTGCTAATTTGATTGGGGTGGGAGGAATAAATTTAGTTTTGTATCAAGAAAGAAAAGAGAAGCCAGAAATTATGGTGGATTATTGACAACATTTACCATGACGGTCTGGCTTGATACCACCAGATGATATACGTGCTGGATGTGCATCCTCTTCAAATGGTATCTCCAAAACTGATATAGGACTTGGTTGGTCCTGGTTCTCACATGGGTGTCCAGCACGCAAAAATCTTGCTCCAGAGAGCACAACCTACAAAAGTATTAAACATAAATCCGCTTTGAACTTCTTAAGTAGTCATCTTGACGCTATTTGAGTTCTCCAGTTTCAGAAAGTTCCTCCACATTAAAAAGAAAAAGAGAATTTTTTAAGGACATCAGAGAGTGATCTCATAAAATATGCAAGAAATTGTAAATGCATGACACAAAAGATGTGTAGATGGCAACCACAAACAAAATAATGATGTAAATTGCACATGAACCATTTTCCAACTTGAAACAGTGTAATAGGAAGAAACATCAGGTGACTGCTTTACCTCAGGAGAGGTTGTGCCTTGCTTCCCAACCAAATCTTCGCAAGTTAGTGCACATAATGATTCACAAAGATTGGCTGTTGAGCATTCAACCCCTGGATCATCAAGGGATTCACCACTATATTTGTCCACTTTTGATAGTGAATGTGAAGGCTTTGCAACAGACTGCAATTCATCATCGGATTGCAAACACCTGCCCCCGTATTTGTTTGACTTTCTGTTCCTAGAGAAAAAAAGATTTGAGACCTTCCCTTTCAATGATGATTTTGTACTTCTAGGTTTTGTTGTCTGCTTGGGAAGGTCATTTTCTCCTTTCACAGGATCTGGGGCACCCACATTCAACTGTGAACTGAATGCAGTAAAGGATACAGGGACAGACTTAGACCTCAAGAGATTCTTTGGTGACTTGTTGATACCTTCATCATCTTTGGAATTACTAACTGAGTTGGAATTTGAAATCTGGGGATCTTCTTTAATACTATCCTGCTCTATTCTTCCTGTCGTCTTAATATCAGAAAGAGCAAGCATCTCACCTAAAGTGCTGCTGTTGCTTCTCCTCATTTGTCTTTGTTCTAGACAACTGCCATTAGATGCCACCATTGCCCATCTCTCGGAAAGTCGCTTCTTGGCTTCTCTGGAAACTGAAGATTCAGGGGAATAAGAAGCACGGCTCAAGGAGGAGCAAGAATACGGGCTGCCAAACCTATTGATATATTCCCATGAGTGCCTCGAAGCTGGTGACATGACTTCAGAATCACTGAGATTTCCAGCTGCATACTCCTTTTCAGATTTATTAAATGAGCTTTCGTCACCAATGTAGCCATTTGCAAATACAGAAGAAAGTAATGTTTCATCCCCTTGATGTTCACCTATGTTTACTCGCATATGCTGTGTGATAGCCTTTGCCACTTCTCTTGATTCTTGAGCTTCATTAGCCTCCATGTTAACAAAACTTGTTTCAGTTTGTGATACTCTTGGTGATGCAGACGGTGAAGAACTTGCAGCCCTAGAGTTATAAGTCTTACCAATGCTTGGTTTTAACACGACTATCCGTGTAGGTTGAGCATGATTTACATCAATATTCCAACTTGCTGCAGGAGGGGAAAATGTCATATGGTTTTTGGCCCTGTTTCCCTGACCTACATGGGTGGCTCTGTTTATTACTTTCTCATTTTTCTTCAATGATCCACCAAATTTAGAATCATCAACCATCTTTGATGGTCTTAGAACAGTTATTCGCTTTGTCTCAGGAGGAGGAGGTAAAGACTGCAAATTATATAAATGCTGAGTAAACAATGGATTTGGTTCTTGCAGAAACTTGAGGAACAGATCCGTGTTGGAACTTAAGACATCCAATGCATCTTGGAATTCCTTAGACTGGCAAAGTTGTTCATCTATGGATAAACATTTTGCTTCAATAAACTTCTGACGAACAAAAGCTGACTTCTTTTCAAAACTAGCTTCGTCATGTCTTGCCTTTTGTGGAGATTTACTTCTCACGCAGTTCATTTTTGGGGGGTGCTGCCAAACTTCATAAACATCTTTATATTCATTCTGCTCGGGATATTGATGAAATTCTTGCTGCATTCCTTCCGTCAAGGATTCATTTTCGTGCTGGCAATAACTGAAAGAGGAATCTGTATGACACCGTGAATGACCTCCAAAATGACTTCTTATAACTGGAACAGGTTTCTGCGGAAGAGCATCAAGCCCCATCAGCTTGGCAACAACACTAGGTGGATTGTGATTAGAACCTATTTCCTTGGACATCTCTTGGGCTATAAGCATCTTCATTGGCATTCCATTTGATTTCCTGTTTGAACTGGTCCTCTTCAAATTTGAAACAACCTGCATGCACCATATCTAAGCATTAGTAATAAGCCAAACTATGCAGAAAATCAGCACCTTGCTTTCTAAATAAATGTCATCTGGATAGAGGATGCACCAGTTTTTCTTCTACTTGATCCTCGGAAGATGGCGACAACCTCACCAGATCTGAATGGCTCCTTGAGAGTGGACCTGCAAATAAGCTGGACCAACTCAACATGCAGATTTTTACTTCATAGTAAACTATAGGGACAAAAACTGAAGGTAGCATAAAATCAAATGAGATCAAGCCGTGCTCGCAGGCAGTTTGAAGAATCAAAGGTCATAGGTTCTTTAATTGAAATTAAGATTTTTTTTCCATACATACTAATTATTACACAACAGTGCGTTGTTTACGTTACAGCCTCTGAGGTAGGGGTAAGGTCTGTGTACACTCTACCTCCCCAACCCAAACCCTCTCTGGACCCTACTTTGTGAGACCTAAGTTGCTTGGACTCGGGTTCGGGTGTCCGATACGGGTGCAGATCTAGAGGTCGGATCCTTCATGGTCTAAATTTTAGGATTCGGGGATACGGATCCAAGTATGGATACGGGTGCAGTGATTCGGCTAAAAATAATTCAAATATCTAAAAATAGAGTTATAAAACCTAGATTATGAGATATTATGTGGAAAACTTGAGGAGAAAATATTAACCAAGAGAAGAATCTGGGAAGGAAATACAAGAAAAAGGAGTGACATAGAAATTTCTATGTACAAGGTATTCCATTTTCTTCAATTTCACCTTAGCTTTTGTTTTTGATTACAAAAATCATTGAATCTGTTCGGAATTTCTCGGTCGATTTTGGTCAAAGTACCCAGAATCGATTGACCAAATCGGGTACGGATCCCGCACCCACACCCACACCCACACCCATGTCGTGAGGACACGGGTGCGGCACCAAAAGTGAAGAGTCCAAGCAACTTAGTGTGAGATTGCATTGGGTATATGTTGTTGTAGTGCCTTGTTTACATTGTTTTCAATGCTCAATATGTTCATGGGAGAAAAAAATTAGAGTCAATATTCCACAGAAACAGTATTCATGCCAATGAAATGGGAGACAGACAAAAAAAAAGAATTACAATACATTCTCACCATTGCTATGTGGTTTATCCATAAGCAGCCTGTTTCCTGCCACCCCTGAATTTAAATCAAAAAGGCTCACCATTCGTCCCAAGCATCCCGGAGAAGATTTATCATGAGCACGACTCTTGCCATTCTGAAATCCATTCATCTTAATTCCTGAGATTGCACAATGAAGAGCATAAATCCCAAAGAGCGCATCAAATAATCCCGTCTGAAACAGTGCACATTTAAAATCACCAACAATGTCTCACCTCTATTCATATCTACACAAAGAGATAGGCATTCCACGTATATTTAGTATGGGAACCGAAAACATATGTTTTTACAGGTATAGACCAATATATGCAAATAGAAAAAAGGGAGATATTTGTCCAGAAAACAATTCAATATACAAAAAGCATTATTCTTCATTTACTAAGACTACATGAAGCTATAAAAGGTAAAACCAAATAGAAAATTACAATGATCAATGACCAGTCAAAGCAAAATAAATAAATAAATAAAAAGAAAACCCGTAGATGCTGAACAGATCAGGAGAAGATCAAAACTCAAACTGCACGCCTTCAGATTTCATGCAGAAAACTCTTAATAGATTAAGTTGATTCAATTAATGGTGTTCAAAAATTTGAAGAGTTTTTTCAAAAGAAAAAGTTTCATAGTTTTGCAAAAAAGTGGTCTTCAACTAAATGCCACGAACTGGTTGACCTCTCAGAAATTTCATAAGAAGGATTTTTACCTATTCAAAGCAATTTGCGAGAAGGACTCTAAGAAAATGTTTTCAGTTTTTGCAAGACTGGGAAACTGTCCATAGTAGTTTTACCAAACAATACCTTTCAGCAAAAGACCAATAAGTAAATTTCAAATCAGATAAATTTGCCTTTAAGTGAAAGACCAAGAAGTAAATTTCAAATCACTGATATAAGCTCCAAAAAGGAGAGAACACACCTCGCACTAAGGGGTCGTTCAGTAGCTGGTTTGAATGTGACTTATGCAGGTATTAAATTCTACATAAGTAATACCATGTTTTGTAGCCAGCTTGAAAGTAAGCTATTTATGTATAAAATTAATACGGTAATTGATTTGTAATCTTGAAACCCGCACAACTAATACGTGTATAAGTTATGAGGAAATTTATATATTATCTTTTTATATATTATCTTACGCAGATAGAAGGTGAAACAACTAATACGTGAATAACTAAACCCTACATAGCTAATCTTTATATAAAATAATATATAGATTTTCTCATACCTAATTCATGTATTACTAATAATTGCATAACTCTAACCAGCTACCAAACAACCCCTAAAAGCATTCTTACCAAAGATATTGATATCTGAAGATACAATTTATATCATTTGCACAATACATAATCTCAATAGAAATAACAGAATAATTTTTGTCATACACCATACTGTATTCAGCTAGATTATGCAACAGGGAAAAATACAGATCAGTCGCAGCCAATACACATAAACATCTATTGCAGATATAAGTAATTATAGAATAAAGAGCCTACAGGAACCATTTTGCACAAGAAAGTTTCTTTACAAGACGTGAATCATAGAAATAAACACAGATAATGATGGACTAAATAAAAATCAAGCTAAAATTCGGAAATGCTTTCTGGAAAAGCAAAATTACGTCAAAAACGAAAGAAAACAAAGGAAAAGATGTAGAGAGAGAGATTCAATTTACCTAAGGAAAAAGAGATCAGAAGGAAGTGCAGAATGCCGAAATGGAAAAAGCACTAGCAGCTCCACCAGAAGCTTCACAATATCAAAATATATGAGAGTAGAAAGTTCAGAGTACAATCATTAACAGAGTGTAGATAAATAAACGCGCTATGCGTTAGCTTAAGGTGTTTACACAGAGGAGAAACGGAAAACTAACATTCCGAAGAAAATGTGTCCGTAGATTCGGATTCACCTTGACTGTTAGCTGAACTTATTTTCAAGGCAGAGTAGTCTCCGGTAAGGGAGAACTGACATTCAAGAGAAAATGTGGCCGTTAGATTCAGCTTCGCCCTGAAATCTTAGGTAAAAGTGCTTCAGCCGGTAACGGAAATGTGGCCGGAGATTCCGCTGGGAAGAGAGCCACCGACTAACGGACTTGACTAGCTTTTGTTTATTCTGATTTATTAATGAGGCTTCAATTACAGAGATAGAGGAAAGTAGAGGAGAAGTGAAATGAAAATTTTCTTTATCAATAAGGACAGAAAAATAGATAGCGCATTTCTAAATAAAAGTAAATTTATTTGACAATGTGAGGTCCGGCCCTCAATCCTCATTCTCTTAGTTAATTATTTTATGACCCACATTCTTTTTTCTTTCACTATAGAGTACGGTATTTAAAATTTTGATATGCTAATTTTGGTATTTAATTTTTAAAAATACTATATCATTATTATATCAAATTAATTAAATATTTTAAAGTTTGATTTCGGTATTTTGCGGTACGATAAATCGGTAATCATAGTTTATTCGACTTCGACTTACATATACTTATACAATAGAGAATTATTACTTCGATTTTTCAAGAAATATCACAATTATTTCATACTAACATCTTACATTGTAAATATATTTAAAAAAAGTATAAACAAATTCCTTCTTGAATCTATTACACAAAAAAGAATATTTCAATTAAGATAGAGTAGTCAAAGTTTCAATGTCTAAATAACTAGTTTTGTACTAATACTATTTTATACATTTACTAGTATTATAATATAATATGTATGAATTATATATGTACATGTATACTTCGATATGGTATTCGGTATTTCGGTATTTTTTTATAAATACCAGAT
>JACEIK010001235.1:136876-149661 GCA_018107945.1 Datura stramonium
CTGCAAAACAACGCTAATCATGTTGGTTAGTATAAATTCACATTTTACTACAATTTACATGAGAATGTGCAAACATCATTAGATAAACAAGACGAAACGACGCATTTGAGTATCACTTGGGCATATAAATATGCCCAAGATTAATGTTTTCCACACTTACAACAACTCAATGCATGAATATAGTCAATAATTAAGTGGTGTCACAACTGAAACGTTCTAAGAGGGGATATTTATAACAGTAGAATAAGTCTGAATTTGTCCCTACTTGGACTAGGATTCGACTTTGTAGGATTTTATTCGAAACTAGGGGCCCGCGTCGCGCACCTCAATGCGCTTATTCTCCATCGCGTCACGCGGTCCAATGCATCGATGCTGCTCCGCATAACGCAGCTCGGTGCACTATTGTGCCTGCACGATTCCAACCTTTGTTCTTGCTGTGGCACTTGTTCATTTTTGAGTTCCGCTTGGCAACACTTACTCTTTTAAGCTCCAAATGAGTCAAAACCCGTCACTTTTTTCCTACAAACATCTAATAATGTGTGACAACTCTTTTTCACAAATATCATACAAAATCAAAGTAATAACACATTATTTATTCTCAAAACATGTCTAAATATAGATAAAATATGATAAATAAGTGCGTAAATACACCCAACATCAACATCTCCCAAATGGTAAAACTGTGTCAGTTGCTAGTCAGGGTAGATGTAACATTGCAGATGAATATACAATTGGCAATATTTTGTATGTGCCTGGATTTAAGTACAACTTGTGTTCAGTGTTCAAGTTGACTGGAGAGTTGCATTGTTTAGTGATATTTTTTCCACAATTCTGTGTCTTCCAGGACTTATGCACTGGCAAAGTGAAGAGGATTGGTAAGGAAGAAGGTGGTCGCTACTTGCTACTTGCCACAGGTTCCCCAAAGAAGAGTGCAACTATAGGAAGGAGTAATTGTCTTGCAGAGAAGATGACAAGAGATGTTTAAGTTTGGCATCAAAGACTTGGTCATGTGCCAATAGGTTTCATGCAGAAGCTAGATTTTCTAAGAGTGCATCGAGATCACCGTGACGGCATTATGTTATACCCCAAAAGCCCTAAGATCAGATCTGGGAGTTGAAATAGAGAAAACAGGAATTTCTGCACTAGGTCACAGGACGAGTCATCCAGTGACCCGTCAGGAACCCCACGAGTCGTTAAGTGACTCATGGGGAGAGGCTGGGACTTGATTGAAAATTTTGGAGTTGAGGTTACCACGGGTGTCACCACGAGTCGTGGTCAACACCACGAGTCGTCATGTGAGTCGTGATCAACACCACAAGTCTTCATGTGAGCCGTGGTCAGGGGTTGGATAAAAGTTGGAAATTTGCGCAGTGTACCTAACGAATTGGTCACCATAATTCGTCGGGTGCACCACGAGTCGTGGTGGCCCCCGTGATGACCCCCAGGTTATTTTTGGAAGTGAAGGTGACGGGAGGTGACCATGAGTCATGGTCACCAGTAATAATTTGTTGAGTACTTCATGGTGACTATCAATATGTGATTCCTAGTGAAGATGATGAACGCAGACCACAAGTCTTGGTTAAAGACGACGACTCGCCCAGTCCCTCATTGGGACTAGCAGTCTGTTTTTCCCTGCGAGTTTATTAAGGGCTTTTCCATAATTATTATGTTCCTAAGGCCTAAACTATGTCGTTTTAAGGTCATAATGGAGTGTTTTAATAAGGGTTAAGTCATTCTAAGCCTATCCTAATTCATGCATGCAAGTTTAGAAGTTTGAGAGGTGATCAAGCTTAGTTCTACAAAGTTCTTCCTCAATTCTCTTCGAGCAATCAAGGAAGTGTGAAAATCAGATCCCTTCAGGTATGTAAGGCTATGAATAGGTTCAATTGTCCACACCCATGCCCAATTCCCTCTCAATTCATGATGTTCTAATTGATAATTCATGGGGGTTTTACCCAGTGCATGAATTCCTAAGTTTTAATCATGGATGTGATCTAAACATGTTTTGAATGATGAATTATGATTAATGGGCAGACTTTATAATGTTTTAAACTATAAATTATGTTTTCAAGTTTTCTAAACTATGATGCCCATCCATGGATATTCATGAAAGTTGAGATCTATGAGATATGTGTTCAAGTATGATGTGATGTTTATGAAGAAAGTATACCCGTGTTTATGTTCATATTTTCAAAGTGAATCAAGTTGATTGCAAGTATGTTTAAGCATTGGGCAAGCCCATATGATCAAGTATGTCTTATGATTTCATGAATTAGCTTACCACATGGTTTTGGAGTCAAGAATCCCATTATTTTCAGCTTGTGGTATGGTTTGAAGGCTCCTCATGTTATGATTTCAAATATTTGCATATATGTTATTATTCATTTTCGTCATTAGATGGTGGAAAGCTTCGTTGAAAAATGATGGAGATCATATGCATGTTTTTGGGAGTAGTATCTAGCACCGAGTAGGCTAAGGGTCAGTCAACCCTATTCCTCAGAACTACGCGCCAATGCAGGTATGTTCAGATAATTTAGGACTTCCCTTATGAGATTTCCCTACCCCCAAGGGGCCTTGAGCTTGATATCGATATCATGGTAGCATCCTTATCCCTGGCAAAGCTTTGGATGGCTCTGTCCACTTGAATGTGATAGTCGGGACCACGTAAGCTCTATCGTGGTAATGTCGGTTACACGAAGAGTCTCCCATTGTTCCTCATGATTTCAGTTATGCATGTATATCAGTCATGATATTATGTTTTCAGCAGGTTTGACCCAATGTTCAATTTTACTTATGATTATCAATTTTCAACTTTGGGTCATTCGATTCAATTATGATGTTCAGTTATGTTTAGGTCATGATTTTAGAAAATAGCATGTAAGCCCTACTCTCAGAATCTTATCTTGATTATGTTTTATACTATGCATGTTTAATGATTTTAATTACGTAGTGGCTTTACTTACCTTGCATACTCGGTACATTTCACATACTGACCGCATACTTTATGCTGTATCATTTCATGATACAGAATTCGATACCCAGGTTCAGTCCCGTCGCCAGTCAGATTTCAGGAGTTAGCTTTCCTCAGCCTCAGTTGGTGAGTCCTTATCTTATAAGTGCCCTTCTCATCAGTTGTATGTCTTATTTTCAATCTTCATATTATAGTGAGTTAGTTGGGGTCTTGTCCCATCAACTCTTCAGTGTTAGAGGCTTTTTCGGACATAGTTTGTGTTTCAACTTTTGATTCATGTATGTAATCAGATGTTATGTTTTGTCAGACTTCCGCTATGTTATTTATGATGATGTTATGCTTATCTATGATTGAGTTAGATGTATGTTCATGCCATGGGTCGACTTGGAGCCTCTCAAAATTTTTTGTCCCGTCTCTCTATCCGGGCCTATGTTCGGGTCGTGACAAACTTGGTATTAGAGCATTAGGTTTTGAAGTGTCCTAGGGTTTTTAAAGCCACATTAAGTAGAGTCTTTTTCATGGGTGTGAAGCGCGGCACACTTATGACAAAGAGGCTACAAGACGTTTTGGAAATGTTCCCTTCTTTTATGATCTAAGTCGTGCGATGAAATATCTCTTTATCCTTCTAACTCGTGCTATATGCGTTTGCAGAATTATGCCTCCCCTCAGAGTTAATGGAAGGAGAAACGGAAACAGAAACGGCCACGAGGGTGGCAATGGAGACGGGCACCAGCAAGCCCCACCAGCCCATGAGGAGCATGTTCCCGAGCCAGTTGCCCACGTGGAGTTCATGGCAGCCATTCAGATGTTAGCCCAGGCCTTGACTGCCCAGGTCAATCAGCAGGCGGTAGCACATGTCCCTCAGAACGGGAATGCGGCGGCAGCAAGGGTTAGATATTTTCTGAGGATGAACCCTCCCGAGTTCCTTGGGTTAAAGGTGGACGAGGATCCACATGAGTTGTTGAGGAGATTCAGAAGATCACCTAGATTATGGGGGTGAATGGGGAGGAGTGCGCCGATTTGGCCTCGTATCAGTTGAAGGGGGTCGCACACATTTGGTTCAAACAATGGAAGGATAACAGAGTAGTTGAAGCAGGCCCAATCAGTTAGGATGAGTTTCATGCCATTTTTCTAGATCGATTCTTCCCTCAGAAGATGAGGGAGATCAAAGCGGCCGAGCTTGTGAATCTTAAGCAAGGAAAGATGACAGTTCAGGAGTATGTCTTGGAGTTCACTAGTCTGTCCAAGTATGCGCCTGAGAGGTGGCGGATCAGAGAGCCCGTGTGAGCAGGTGTGTTCAAGGGATAACAGACTACTTGGTCAGGGATTGCTGGACCGCGATGCTTATTCAGGATATTGACTTTGCTCGGATAGTCCTGTACACCCAGCAGATGGAGGCAGTACAGATTGAGTGAGCGAGAGAGAGAGGCCAAGAGGGCCAGGACTGATAGCTTTGGATTCTCCCAACAGAGACCTAGTGGGCACCGTCAGCAGTCCCACCAGAGATCTTCAACCCCAGCGCCTTCGGCTATGAGTGCGCCATCTAGGTCCAGGCGCGATCATAGGGATGAGCATCAGGCTCGAGAGGTCAAAGTAGCAGGCCCATAGAGACCAACCCTCCAAAGTGTAGCAGATGTGGCTGGAGACACACAGGCCAGTGTTTGGCGGATACAGGTGCTTGCTTCGGGTGCGGGAAGCTCGGACACATGCTTAGAGATTGTCCAGCAGCCAGAAAGGTTCATGATAAGGGCCGAGGCCCAGCTTCCAGTTTAGCAGCTCCACCAGCACGTCAGCTCAGTAGGGGGCATCTACTAGTAAGGGTAGCGGACAGCGCCAAAATAGATTCTATGCCCTAGCATCCCGTCTGGAGCAGGAGGTCTCCCCAGATATAGTAACTAGAATGTTACGAGTACTCCATCCTAATGTATATGCATTGTTAGATCCAGGGGATACTTTTTCTTTTGTGACGCCCTATGTTGCTAGTAGTTTCAGAGTCAGTCCCAAAATCTTATCAAAGCCCTTCTCAGTCTCTACTCCAGTTGGTGATTCAATTGTAGCTAAACGGGTGTATAGAAGTTGCCCTGTCATTGTTCTTCATAAAGTCACCTCAGCAGATTTAGTAGATTTAGCCATGACCGATTTTGATATTATCCTCAACATGGATTGGCTATTTGAATGTTATGCCTCAGTCAATTGTAGAACCCGTGCAGTAGAGTTCAGATTTTTGAGTGAGCCAGTCTTAGAGTGGAAGGGTAGTTCAGCTGTGCCTATAGGTCGTTTCATTTCCTACCTTAAGGCTAGAAAGATGATTTCCAAGGGTTGTGTGTACCATCTAGTTAGGTTTAAGGATGCTACGTTCGATACCCCTACTATCCAGTCAATTCCAGTAGTATGTGAGTATCCAGAAGTCTTCCTAGATGAACTACTGGGAATTCCTCCCGAGCGGGAGATCAATTTTTATATTGACCTTCTTCCCGATAGGTAACCTATATTTATTCCTCCTTAAAGAATGGCTCCACCCGAGCTAAAGGAGCAGTTGAAATACCTTTTAGACAAGGGTTTCATTAGACCGAGCAAACCCCCGTGGGGTGCACCAGTCCTCTTTGTCCGGAATAAAGATGGTTCTCTTCGTATGTGTATTGATTATCAGCAATTGAACAAGGTCACCATCAAGAACAGGTATACTCTCCCCAGGATTGATGATTTGTTTAACCAGCTTCAGGGTGCTAAGTTCTTTTCAAAGATAGATCTCAGATCTGGATACCATCAGCTCAGGGTTCGGGAGAGTGACATCCCGAAGACAGCCTTCAGGACTCGATATGGCCACTATGAGTTTGTAGTTATGTCTTTTGTACTAACGAATGCTCCTGCAGCTTTTATGGATTTAATAAACATGGTGTTCAAGCCATACTTGGATATGTTCATGATTATTTTCATAGATGACATTCTAATATACTCTCGGAGCGAGGAGGAGCATGCCGCTCATTTGAGGGTGGTGATACAGACTCTCAAGGATAGCCAATTGTATGCTAAATTCAGTAAATGCAAGTTTTGGTTGAACTCAGTGGCATTTTTGGGTCATGTGGTATCAAGTTAGGGTGTATAGGTAGACTCTCAGAAGATAGAGGCGGTGAAGAATTGACCTAGACCAGTGAATCCTTCAGATATCAGAAGTTTCGTGGGTTTAGCTGGTTATTATCGCTGATTAGTTGAGGGGTTTTCATCTATTGCAGCACCATTGACCAAATTGAACTAGAATAAAGTGAAGTTCCAATGGTCGGAAGCTTGTGAGAAGAGCTTCCAAGAGTTGAAGACTCGACTCACCTTAGCACCAATGTTAACCCTACCCGAGGATACCGATGGGCTTATGGTATATTGTGTTGCTTCAAGGATCGTCCTTGGTTGTGTATAGATGCAGCATGGTAAGTTTAATATCCCAGGAACCCAAGGATCAGACCCAGGAGTCGAATGGGGAAAATATAGAAAAAATGATGCTTCAGCTGTAGGACGAGTCGTTGGATGACTCGTGAGGAGACCCCACGAGTTGTCAAGTGGCTCGTGGGAAGGACTAGAGGAAATGAAGGTTCAAGGTCCCCACGGGTGTGGGAATGACTCGTGGTCAGCCATCACGAGTCGTTATGTTAACCTTGGGGTGAAGTTGAGAAATAAATGGAAGGATCGACCAGTGTACCTAGCGAGGGGACCCCACGAGTCGTGGTCAGTCCCAACGACTAGTGAGGTGAGTCGTAAGCAAGCAGGGTGAACCTTATTTGAGAATGAGAAAGTGTACGTGACGGGAGGTGACCACGAGTCATGGTCTCAAAGAACGAATTGTTAAGTCACCGTTACGAGCCCTAAGAGATCTGATAACCAGTGTACTTGATGAGCGACTCGACGAGTCATTGCCCGTCTTGACGAGTCATCAGGTCACCCATTAGGGTCACTTGGCAGTTATTTTCAGCGATTTTAGTAAGGGCTTTTCTGTAATTCCTAAATCCTAGGGGCCTATACTATGTCTTTTAAGGCTCGTTTTAGTGGGTTTTCGACAGGGAAAACCAATTTTAAGTCATTCTTCCCATGCATGCAAGTTTGAAGGTTTGAAGAGGATATTCAAGGCAAGATCTCAAGGTTTCCATTGGAATCTCAGCTTGGGCAATTAGAAGGTGTTAGAATTCACCATTCCCGGGTATGTAGGGTCATGAATGGGTGTTTTCTTCCACACTCATGTCCAATCTCTATCTAGTGTAAGAAATTCTCATGATCAAGTTACGGGGGTTTTACCCAATTGCATGATTCTTCAAATTTTATACATGGGTATGATTAGATTATGTTTATATTGGTGAATTGTGAAGCTTGGACAGATTTTAAACTGTTTTCAATCCAAATTGTGATTTCTAAATTATGAAATTGAATGCCAATGGATGAGAAGTTCATGAAAGAGGAGAATGATGTTAAATGTATGATGATGATGAGATTTGGTGATGAAACACATGTTTCTAAAGCTACCCATGATTATGATGATATTTTCAAAATGAATTGAATAGATCTAAGTTTGATAAAGCTTTGGGCAATGCCCACATGTCGATTTAAAATGATGATTTTTCCGAAATAAGCTTACCCCATTATTTAGAGCGAAGTCTCCCAAATTTAAAAATTTCTAGCCTGTGGTATATTGAGTTAAATATTCCTACATATACCTTACCACATGATTTGGAGTAGATCCTCTCATTTATACTTGAGCTTGCGGTATGTTTCGAAATAAAGCTTCTCATATGCATGAATTTATAATTGAGATGTATGTCATTATTGAGCTTTGTCAAAGGACAATCTTGAGCTTCATTTTCATATGATTTCGAGTCTATGCATGATTTCATTAATGAACTTTGTTAATAGACAATGTTGAGTTTCATTTCATACGATGTCGAGTTATGCATGATTTCATATTTAGCTTCGTCATTAGACGATGTTGAGCTTCGTCAATAGACGATGTAGAGTAATGCATGTTTTTGGGTGAAGAGTCTAGCACCGAGCGGGTTAAGGGTCAATCACCCTATGCCCCAGAATTACGCGCCAATGTAGGTTGATACTATTATGTTTTTGGTACCTCCCTTGTGAGCTATCCCCGGCCCAATTGGCCCTTAAGCTTGATATCGATATTATGGTAGCATCCTTAGCCCTGGCAAGATTTTGGACGGCTCTACCCACTTGAATGTGATAGTTGGGACCACGTAAGCTTTATCGTGGTATGTCGGTTAAGTGACGAGTCTCCCACTATCTATATCATTCAGAATTGCATATTCATTACTCATGATGATTACTTTATGCATGCATGTTCTAAAGGCAAGGGTTGACTCATTGTTCATCTTTTAAATACGAATGTTATGTTTTAGCTTTGAGTCATTTGAGCCAATCATGATGCTATCAAGTTATGCAGGGTCATGTTATGATAAGATTAGGATTTCAGAAAGAATGCATGTTGTCGCTCCTCTCATATTTGAAGGCTTATGATATGTATAAAATATTTTAAATGATTTACTTTACTATAGCGGTTTTACTTACCTTGCATACTCGGTACATTCCACATACTGACCGCATACTTTCTATGTTGTATCATTTCATGATACAGGACCTAGCTCTCAGGCTCAGCCCCGTGCGTAGTCGGTTGTCAGAGTTAGCTTATACGTGATTGGTGAGTCCTCATCCTTCGAGGGCTAGACATTCAGTTCCTTATGTATTTATTTCGTTCAGCAATGTTGAGTTAGTTAGGGTCTTGTCCCATCAACTCGTCCAGACTAGAGGCTTTTCAGACTTACGTATGTGTAGCTTCAGATGTTATTCTGATGTGATGTTGTTTTAGACTTCCACTGAGATTATATTCATGTTTTCTTCATGTTTATTGAACGAGTTAGTTGAATGCCTATGCCATGGGTCGACTTGGGGTCTCTCGGGGTCCCTTGTCTCGTGTTTATGATCCGGGCCTCCATTCAGATCGTGACAAACTTGTTATCAGAGCCATAGGTTTGAAGTGTCCTAGGGAGTCTGAAAGCCACGTTAAGTAGAGTCCTTTTCATGGGTGTGAAGTGCACCACACTTATGACAAAGAGGCTACTAGACATTTTAGAAAATGTCCCCTTCTTTCATGATCTATGTCGTGCGATGAAAAGCCTTTCTATCCTTCTAATTCATGATATTCGTGATTGCAGACTTATGGCACCTCAAAGGATGAATGGAAGGAGGATGGAGGTGGTGAAAGCCACGAGAATGGGAACGGTTATGGGCATCAGCCAGCCTCAAGCACCAGAGCCAGCTGCTCATGCTGAGTTCCGAGCTGCCATTCAGATGCTGGCACAGGCTTTGACCACTCAAGTCAATCAGCAGACCATTGCGCATGTTCCTCAAAATGGCAATGCAGCGGCGGCTAGAGTCGGAGACTTCTTGAGAATGAACTCGCCGGAGTTTCTAGGGTCAGAGGTAGATGAGGACCCGCATGATTTCATTGATGAGATTGTCAAGATCACCCAGGTTATAGGGGTGAGTTTTGTTGAGTGCGCAGAGTTGGCCTCCTACTAGTTGAAGGGGGTTGTGCATATTTTGTTTCGCTAGTGGAAGGACAGTAGGGTCGCAGGAGCAGGTCCGATCACATGGGAAGAGTTTCAGGTTGCATTCCTAGATCGGTTCTTTCCTCGAGAGATGAGGGAGTTGAAAGCAGCTGAGTTCTTGAATTTAAACCAAGGAAGGATAATTGTTCAGGAGTACGCCCTTGAGTTCACCCGCCTATCTAAGTATGCCCCGGAGTTAGTGGCCGACCAACGTATGCGGGTGAGCCGATTTGTGCATGGCATAGCAGGTTACTTGGACAAGGACTGCAGGATAGCTATGCTGCACCAGGACATGGACTTCCCTCACATAGTGTTGTACCCCCAGCAGATGGAGGTGGCACATTCGAGGGAGAGGGAGGCCAAGAGAGCCAAGACTGAGGACCACATGTTCTGTCAACAGAGGTCCGGTGGTGGGCATCGACAGCAAACCCACCAGAGATCATCACCCCCAGCATCTTCAGCGCTGAGTGTGCCATCTTGGCCCAGACATGATCAGAGAGGGCGAGCATCAATCTCGAGGGGTCATAGCAGTAGGGCAGATTCCAACATTCCAGCTTGTCACAGGAGCGGCCGAGGACATACAAGCCAGTGCTTGGCAGGGTCAGGAGCTTGTTTTGGATGTGGGAAGCCTGGACATATGCTTAGAGATTGTCCAGCTGCGAGACAGGATCAGGTTGGGGGTTGAAGCCCAGCTTCTAGTTCAGCAGCCCCTCCCCCACGCTCAGCACATCAGGGGGCATCTACTAGCTCAACTGGCGGTCAGCGCCAGAACAGATTCTATGCCTTAGCCACTCATCAGGAGTAGGAGGCCTCACCAGATGTAGTCACCAGTATGTTCAGAGTTTTTCATGTTGATGTATATGCATTGCTAGATCCGGGGGCTACCCTATCTTTTGTGACACCATACGTAGCCAGTAGCTTCGGAGTTAGTCCCGATGTCTTATCAGAGCCCTTCTCAGTTTCTACTCCAGTAGGTGACTCGGTTATAGCTAGACGGGTGTATAGAGGTTACACAGTCTCAGTCCTTCATAAGGTCACCTCAGCAGACTTGATAGAATTATCCATGACCGATTTTGATGTTAGTCTCTCGGCATGGATTGGCTATTTGCATGTTATGCTTCAGATAATTGTAGAACCCGGTCAGTAGAGCTTAGATTTCCGAGTGAGCCAGTAATAGAATGGAAGGGTAGTTTATCTATGCCTCTAGGTCGATTCATTTCCTACCTTAAGACCAGGAAGATGATTTCTAAGGGTTACATGTACCATCTACTTAGGGTTAAGGACGTGGAGTCCGAGACCCCGACCATTCAGTTTGTACCAATTGTAGTGACTATCCAGAGGTCTTTCCTGATGATTTGCCAGGTGTCCCTCCCCAGCGGGAGATTGATTTTGGTATAGATCTTCTTCCCAACACGCAGCCTATATCTATTCCGCCCTACAGAATGGCTCCAGCCGAGCTAAAAGAGTTGAAGGATCATTTGAAGGACCTGTTAGATAAGGGTTTTATTAGGTCGAGTAAGTATCCATGGGGTGCACCGGTGTTATTTGTCTAGAAGAAGGATGGTTCGCTTCTGATGTGCATTGACTATCGGCAGTTGAACAAGGTCACTGTTAAGAACAGGTATCCTTTATCTAGGATTGATGATTTGTTTGATCATCTTCAAGGTACCAAGTATTTCTCCAAGATCGATCTCTGATCTAGGTATCACTAGCTTAGAGTTCGGGAGAGTGACATCCCAAAAACCGCTTTCAGGACTCGGTATGGTCACTACGAATTTGTTATTATGTATTTTGGACCAACCATTGCCTTTGCAGCTTTTATGGATCTAATGAACAGGGTGTTCAAGGCATATTTGGACATGTTCTTGATTGTGTTCATTGATGATATCCTCATATACTCTCGGCGAGGAGGAGCATGCCGCTCACTTGAGAGTAGTGCTTCAGACCCTCAAGGATCGTCAGTTGTATGCAAAGTTCAACAAATGTGCGTTTTGGTTGGACTCGGTGGAAATTCTAGGCCATGTTGGTATCAAGTGAGGGCATAAAAGTAGACTCTCAGAAGATCAAGGCGGTAAAGAATTGGCCCAGACTGGTGAACCCATCAGATATTAGGAGCTTTTTGGGCTTAACAGGTTACTACCGGAGATTTGTGGAGGGCTTTTCATCTATTGATGCACCCTTGACCAAGTTGACCCAGAAGAAGGTGAAGTTTCAATGGTCGGAGGCTTGTGAGAAAAGCTTACAAGAGTTGGACTCGGGTGTGTGTTGATGTAGCATGGAAAAGTGATAGCTTATGCCTCGAGATAGTTGAAAGTTCATGAAAAGAATTACCCGACCCATGATCTTGAGTTGTCCGCGATGGTGTTTGCGTTGAAGATATGGCGACATTACTTGTATGGGGTCCACGTGGATGTATTCACGCAGAAAGATCTCAATCTACGTATATGTGTTTACGTAGAAAGATCTCAATCTTCGGCAAAGGAGGTGGTTGGAGCTACTAAAGGATTATGACATGAGTGTCCTTTACAACCTGGATAAGGCTGATGTAGTAGCGGATACACTTAGTAGGCTCTCTATGAAGAGTGTATCCCATGTGGATGAGGGAAAGGAGTTGGTGAAAGATGTCCATCGACTTGCGAGGTTGGGAGTTAGATTGGTCGACTCTACAAATGGAGGCGTTGTTGTGTGAAATAGATCAGAATCATCCTTGGTAGTGGATGTGAAAGCCAGGAAAGATGAGGATCCGATGTTGGTAAAACTGAAAGAAGCCATTCGGAGTCAAAAGGTAGAGATTTTCTCCCAAGGGGGAGATGGGGTGCTGCGATACCAGGGTCGTCTATGTGTTCCATATCCTGATAGTTTGAGAGACCGAATATTGCATGAGGCACATGGGTCCAGGTATTCCATCCATCCGGGTTCCACCAAAATGTACCATGACTTGCGGGAAATATATTTGGTGGAACGACATGAAGAAGGATATTGCAGAATTTGTAGCCATGTGCCCGAACTGTCAACAAGTGAAGGTCGAACACCAAAGGCCGGGAGGCGTACTTCTGGATATCAGCATTACCACTTGGAAGTGGGAAGAGATTAATATGGATTTCATTACAGGCCTATGATCTTGGGCATAATTGCATGCCCAAGTGATACTTTAATACTTCATTTCTACTTGTTTATCCACTTTTATGTGTGCATTCTCATGTGATTTGTATGTA